>JBAMCJ010000248.1:0-19685 GCA_037075205.1 Drosophila prostipennis
ATTTGTTGACGGAGCTGGTCGCCTTGTTGACCAGTCTTCCAACTTCCTGAGTCGACTTTTCTCAGGCGTCCTTAATCTGTCGCCTTGTTGACGGCTTGGGCAAAAGGACTCGTATGGAAGATATCTCCAACGTTGTGTTCTGGGGTGTGATCTCTTGGTGAGATCACGTCGGGGTCACCAAATGTTAATACGTTATCCTTAGCGTGAGTGGCGTTACTTCGCCTGGTCACAGGATTTGTGTATCGGGGGGTTGGGTAGTATACAGCACATAAACTGTCTACTGATTAGGTGTCGCACCCAGCACTTGGAACTAGGTGGACGGCGGAGAATGGTGCGCAAGATGAGGATCTGAAGACTAGAGCGACAGCCTCTGTTGATTGCGATGGTAGATGAGTAACAATCAGTGGTATTCTGAGATTGAGACTGATTTTATTGAACAAACTTAACGGTATTTATAGGTACAAAGTGTTTACGTTAACAAAATATGTAGAAAGGGAAAATGAAATTACAGCTATTCTTCATAACTCGCAGTAGGTCAAAGTGCTATATGCAGTGCTAAGTTATTGCTATATTGTGGTGTCAGCTATTTTCGCTCCGTCGGCAAGTTGATGACTGTTAAGCATACTGACGGTCTAGGTGTATAATTGCAGTATCGGCAGCAATTGTTATGATATATGATTCTTTGTTCGATATTTGTAATTGCGATAATAATTATATTATGTAGGTCGATGAGTCTTCGAACACTTCCGGCGCTTCACCGCTGACGGCAATGCTCGCATCTGGGGACCTCGCCAGAGTCGACACGGAGTCAGTGTTGCTTGTGACGGAGCCCTCTCGGTGTTCGACGGGTTGGTACACCCCCTCCACTTGATAGGGATCCTCGGGGTCGATGTCCATGGTTGCGTGCGGTTGTTCTGAAAGGTGCTTAAATGGTTAGCCTAGGACTACGTTACCTTGCTTGCCTAGCCTGAGTGCGAAGATTAAACTAGCCTATTCGATACAATTTTCCCGCTTAAAGGTAGCTTAATGCCTGGTACACCACTTACGTCTACCCTTGTAGAGTTGTATCGGGCACGTCATCAGGGGCGTGTGGAGAGTCGCTCCTTCTGGGGTCTTCTGTAGTGTCGTAGTGCTGTTCTTCGCGCGGGTGATACTCCTTTAGGTCGCCTATGCTAGCTGTCCGTCTCTTCCGGCCGTCTACTTGCTGTAGTCTTAATACATTTGACGATAGGAATTTCACCACCTTAAATGGACCCGCGTACTTCGGTGCAAGTTTTGCGTTGAAGCCCTCGCTGGCCTTGGACAGATGGTGAAGACGGACTAGCACTTGTGAGCCTAGCCGGGGCCGCCACTCGCGTCGCCTCAGGTCGTAGTGTCGACGATGTTCTTGAGAAGCTATCTGGTTGGTTTCCAGGGCGGTGCGGAAAGCTTCCTGAAACCTTTTGGCTCGTTCCGTTGGGTCCAATGGCGAGGCGTGCAAACCAGGTGCGACCGCATCGAAGAGGGCACCTGGCAACCTAGGTTCCCGACCTTGTACTAGGTAAGCGGGACTATACCCCGTGCTGTCTGAGATGCTGGTGTTGATGGCGAGGGAGATCTCAGGCAGTAGCTAGTCCCATGTCCGATGATCCTGGTTCACATATTGTGCTATCATTGTCTTGATAGTGCGATTGGCGCGCTCCGTCGGATTTTGCTGGGGGGAGTACGGAGCGGTATATTCCAGTTGAATACCTTTGTTCCGGCGAAACGCCCGGAAGGTTCGGCTGGTGAATTGCGTGCCGTTGTCGCAAATCAACCTCCGGGGGGCTCCGAAGCAAGAGAGGATCCTTTCTCGGAATCCGAACTCCAGTTGAGCGGCCGTGGCTTTCTTCAATGGGATGAGTTCTACCCACTTGGAGAATAGATCGATGAAAACAAGGAGCATAGTGTTTCCTCGCCGGGTCCGGGAAAGGGGTCCAACGAAGTCGGCTCCGACGAGCGCGAACGGCTCCGTAGGTTGGCGAGTGAGCATCTTGCCGGCTGGTTTGCACTGACTAACCTTGTACTGTTGACAGGTCAGACAGCTAGTGACATACCGTACCACGTCCCGACGAAGACCAGGCCAGAAGTAACGCTGGGCGATCCTTCTGAGCGTCTTTCTGATGCCCAGATGACCGGCGAAGGGGTGGTCGTGGCATTCTCCAAGTACTCGTTGACGTTGTTCTCGAGGCACGCACAGTTTCCAAGGGTCTCCTACCCTGACGTCGGTGGGATGCCCTATGTGTCTATAAAGCTGTCTATTATCCAGAGAATAGTCCGGAAATTTCTCGGGACGCTTTTGGACCTGTTCCTGCATCTTTTGTCGAAGGAAGGTCGCTGGGGCGGAATGGAGTCCAAAGGGCATGACTTTCCAGTGGAAGAGTCCACGCCCAGGGACAGTGAACGCGGTGCATTCTCGGCTGCCCTCCGCCACGGGGATCTGCCAATACCCGTTTTTGAGGTCCAACGTGGAGATGAACCGAGCGTTCCGTAATCGTTCCAGGATATGGTTAATACGTGGAAGAGGGTACGCGTCGGGTATGGAGTGTGCGTTGAGTTCACGATAGTCAACGCACATCCGCATGTCCCCGGTCTTCTTTCGGACCAACAACAGCGGTGCGCTGTGCGGGCTTCGAGAGGGTTCGATTCGTCCGTCCTGCAGCAGTTCGTCCACCTGCTCGTTAATGATACGCTGCATGGCCGGGTTCTTAGGATATTACCGCTGTTTCAGAGGTTTATCATCCCGAAGGGTGATGGTGTGCTCGGCGATATCCGTTGTTCCTTGAAGATGGTCGAAATGCCGAAGCTCCTCTTGAAGGAACCGGAGGGTTGCTGCGTCGAGAGGTTTTTCCCGCACTTGTGTTTCCTGCGGGGGCTCCGCGACTGTGGCCAAGTGTTCGTGAGGACAGTGACTCCGGAACGGGTTCCGCCTCTGGGCGTACTCCGCATCCGGTTGGGCAAGTAGTCGGTACTTCCTAATTCCTTGCGGGCTTTCCGGGAGAGGTCGTGGCACATCCGGGTCGTCGGGGAACGTTTCCATCGTGGTGATGGCTAAGCGGTCCAGGCCCGTGGGGTGCTTCCGAAAGGGGTTTCTCTGCTTGCCAACGGCGGCATCCGGTAGTGGATGGAGGCGGTACTTGCCTTCCTCGACGGTGACGGCCGGTAGTGGCGGATGTCTCGCTGGAACGGGGACTGGATTTCGTCCCAGTGTCGACGTGGTTTTATGCCTTGGAGCGGGTATGAGACCCGGTGTGGTTGCCTCGTTGCCCTTTCGAGTCCGCGGGGTAGGAGTCGGTGTGTCCGAAAGATGGGCGGTCGCCGCCGTGGGCGTCGCTCGGATAACTTGGCCTTGATCGGCTCTTCGTGTGGCGGGTGGAGCTAGTTGCAGGCACACTTGACCGCAGATTAGGGTTGCTTGGATACTGCATAGGAAGTCAATCCCGAGGATCACTTCGTCCAATATCGTTGGTAGGACCAGGAGAGTCATGCGGACATGTTGTTGGTCCAGGAGCACCCGTGCGTGCAAGGCCTTGGTGACTTCCTTCGGGGATCCGTCCGCCAGAGATATTCGGGTGCGAACTTCCTTGATATTTCGCCCCGAATCGAGTCGGTTGGCGACCGCTTCGCTGACGAAGCTTCTGGAGGCCCCGTGTCGATTGTCGCTGAGAAGAGTTGACCCTCGATGGTAACTGTGGCGACGATCCGGCCTCCCGTCAAGCGGAGCGGGGGATCTAGTGTTGGGGGAGCACAGGGTGGGTCGCCGCCTGCTCCCTGCGTGTGCGAGGACCCCGGGCGTTTCCCGACTGGCGGCAGCAGTCGATGGTACGGGTACGACGTTTCCCGCAGTCCCAACAATATAGGACTGGTGGGTTCTGGCATTCTCGGACGAAATGTCCCACTTCACCGCAGCGGCTGCAGGCTCGTGCTACGTCGACAGGTGGCTCGACTTCCTGAGCGATCATCCGGTTTGATATCGCTAGATTCGGTGGGCTGAAGGACGTCATCCTTGGAAGTACGGGATCCCGTTGTCGGGGACCGGACGGAGGGTTGTTCCTCGTTGTGTAGTTTCCACTGGCGCGTGGAACTAGTGCCGCGTGTCGTACAGGGTCCCGGTCCCGTGCGATTTCGAAGGCGGTGGCCAGTTGCGTTAGCCCTTCCAGCGAAGAGAATTCATGGCGCCGTATGAAGAGTGGATACTCCGGCAGCAAATTCTCGTAGATCCTTTCGAGCTCCTGTTCGAACGAGTAGTTCGCCCGCTGCATCATCAGGCGTAGTTCTACAACGTAGAACTTGAAAGGCTCGGCGCCTTGTTGGTGACGGATCCTAACCGCATCCTCCAGGCGCTGGTAGTACCGTGGAGGGAGGAAAAACTCCAAAAAGTCTCGCTTGAAAGTTTCCCAAGGCATGGCATGCATGTGATAGGCTCGGTACCAGTCTTCGGCGCGGCCCGATAGCAATCCAGCGATGGCCCTTGGAATGTCGCTATTCCGGACGCTGTAGGTTGTAGCGCCTTCCTCCACTCGCTCCATGAAGTGCAGGGGGTCGGCCTGTCCGTCGAAAAGAACGCCCCATTCCCGAAGCTTCTCGGCCGCTGTGATGGACCGTGGTGGCACGCAGAGAAGAGTGTCGCCTGCACCGGGCATCGGTGAGGTAGACCGGCTGGTCACTACCTTTTGTGTGGGGGCCTCCGGATAGATGGCCTCCAATGCTGCGAAGCGTTCCCGGAGCGCCGGGCTGTGGTTAGACCCTCCGATGAACGATGCGAGCCGAGGTCGCAGTTCGTCCACCTGGCCGTGTGTGTTCAGACCGAACTCCTTGAGTAGGGCCTGTAGCTCATCCTTGCGCCGGTAGGAAATCCATCTGACCCCCATGACTCGGGTCGCGGATTCGTCGTCGGATACCGGAAAGCCCTCTTCCTCGATCCGTCCGGTGGCTGACGTAGCGGGTTTCTGTTCTGCGTCCTCCGACGCTTTCTTGTCCAGGTCCGCTTTCATCGGTCGACCCGATGAACTGTGCGGCTGGGTGTGGCTGGGTCTCCCAACTAGCGACTGGTTGCGGTAATCGGTGGTGACGCAGCGGCGAGTCTCCTGGTGGTGGGTGATCCGGGGTCCACGATAAGCGTGGCGATTGTTCCCTCGTCGCGGTGACTGCTGGGGATGGCGCTGCTGAGGCGTTCGGCGGGCGTCTATGCTGGCCTCCGGGGTGCTCCTGGCGTGAGGGATCTCAGTTGGCGACACAGTTGACCCGCTCTTGGTGCGCGTGAATGCGTGGCGGGCAGCGAGAGTGCGGCGTAGATTGGCGTCGCACACTGGGGCGCCTAGAACAAAAAGCCTGCCAAAATGGTTTTTTTTTTTTAAGATTTTCCAAAATGTTGCAATGCAACTTTAAAAACAATTGAATTCTCTATACAAATCAAAAAGAATGAGTGATCTGTGATGAATGGTTCTCCCACTACAGATTTTTAAAGTTGATGTTTCGAAATATAATTTTAGTAAATAAGAAAAAAAAAGTATTTTTACACATCTTTGAAATTTTTCTGAAAGCGCCCCAGGGCCTAAGTTGTATATGTAACAATTGAAATTTTAAGAGCAACCAATTCTTAAAATATTTAAAAAAAAAAAAAAATTGTAGATACATAATACCTTTTTTTTTTTAATTTTTTAAAAGTGGTCCAAAAAAATTGGGTTTTTTTGGATATTCTTGGACGTAAAGTAGTGTTACACCCTAGATCCCCGTTTAATTTTTTTTTTTTTTAAAAGTTTAGATATTTAACTACAAATTCTGAAAAAATTAGCCTGCCCTTTTGTGCCTCTTCTGAGAAAACCGCGGTTAAAGTTAGCAAGAAATGTTCGTAATTTGAATTGTCGCCAGCCCTGGTTTCTCCGCGCGCACTTACAGCATGAATATTCGACTATCTTTGACTGTTCTGACAGTAGCGATGAAGATGAAAATGAATAAAAAATTGAAATTATAATTTAAATTTGTTTTATTTTGTAGAAAATATAAATATAAACTGAATATGTTATCGAGATATAATCAAAAACGTGGCCGTCAGCCGTCGGGTACGCAGGGGGATCAACGGGGGACTCGTCGCCTGCCGTAACTGTGTGCACCGATGGTAGTGCGACTATACTCTCCCCGTGAGGGCGGCTGGAAGCAGGTCCATAGTCTAGCTATGACTATGGATGCTGACGAATCGTAGTCGGGCGGACCTGGGCAGGTCTTTAAAGTGCCTCCCCTCAAGTCAGGCGTGTCAAGCGACCCGTGCCCGCTGACTTTCAGGTTCGCAGCTGAGGGGTTAATCCAGCTGTGTTTTAACGGAGCCTTCCCAGGGCCGGGCAACCCTGGGTCGGAAGTGGCCTTGCCGTGGCTTTGGGGCGGAGTCACGGTCGACTTTTTCATAGAGCCCCAACAACCCTCAGGCCCGCCGCGCTTGCCTGGTCGAGCAACGCGGGCGATCATGTACTGACAATGAAACCCAACACCGTAGCTTCGGACCTCACGGGGGAGGTTAAACCCCAAACCGATTCCGCTACCGTCGAGGTAGGGCCGCGAACACCCAGTCAGGGTGCTCCGGCTCCGATGGGAACGGAAGGGGCTGCTAAGACCAGCACCCCACTAGACAACAAGAACAACAACCCACACAGCAGCGGAACCCAGCCGGGTACCAGCAAGGCAGCCACCGTTACGCATCAGCAGCGTAAGGCCAAGGTCAGTCGGGCCCGTTTTATTCTCGGCAAGATAGCCAAGAATGAGGCAGAGGGCAAGACTGACCAGCGCGATGCGGAGGACAAGACTCGATGCCTTGCGGAGATCGCAGAATTCGAAGAATACATGAGGACGCGCCCGGAGGCCACTGTAACAAACACAAAAAGGGACCGCTCGCATGAGGCAAGCGTGAGCGCACCGAAACGGGCAAAGGACGCACAGGGGAGGCCAAGACCGACCTCCTTTGTGAAGAAGGCCAAGAAATTCAGCGACGTAGCCAGAGACAGCCTCGCGATGGCACTGGTGGACGACCTGCACGACGACGGACGCCTGCTGTCGGAGAAGTGGGAGGAGATCGAGGTCAAGGTGGCCGACATGGTAGCTGAAAGGCTATCAGCCGTGCCAGACGGTCCGATCCCCTCCTTCGACTCGTCGGACATGGTCAGAGGGCACCGGGTGATCAAGTGCGATGACTCGTTCTCGAGGACCTTCCTGGCGGAATGCATATCCAAGATTGGAAATGCATGGGACGGCCTTAGCATTAGGCTCGTCCACGCCAGGGAGGTTCCAAGGAGGCCGCGGGCTCGCATTTGGTTGCCAAAGGGGCAGACTGACCAAGGAAAGGTGCTGTCGCTGCTGAGGGCTCAGAACCCAGAAGTGCATACTGAGGACTGGGCAATACTCAAAGTAGAGAAGGAGATGAAGACGAGCCAGCCGTTCCTCTTCCTCATCAACCAGCGCTGCCTGCCGCAGCTTGAGAAGGCCGACTACACCATCCGGTACGGCCTACGGAAGGCCAAGATCAAGGTCTTCCTGGCAGAGCCGGATGATGTTCTCGAGGAGGTCGATGACACCAACAAGCTGTTGGATGACCTGGTCATCGACGACAAGACCCCAGACATAACACCCAACACCGATGCCTAAAGTCGTGCAGATTAACCTGAAGCGCAGCATGCATGCTTCAGCCAATCTTGCAGTTCTTCTCAGTGAGAGGAACATTGACATAGGCATCGTTCAAGAACCATGGACGCGAGACAGACAAATCTCGGGTCTAACACAACAAGGATATAAACTCTTTTATACTAACTCGACAGGTAGGCCGAGAGCAGGTATTATTATAAAGAATAACTATAACGCACTTCTATGCCCCAATCTTAGCACACCGGATCTAGCAGTTGCCAGATTCGTGGCGGCGGATGGGACATCGATGGTGATAGCCTCATCCTACATGGCCCATGATGAACCGGCTCCACCTGAGCCAGTCATCAAGCTGCTGCAATGGGCGGAAGATACTAAGACGACCCTGGTGCTCGGATGCGACGCTAACGCGAGGCACGCACTATGGGGAAGCTCGGAAACCAACGAAAGGGGTGAGTCTCTTTTTGATAATATTATCTGCCGCAACATCACCATATGTAACAGAGGTAACACACCCACCTTTATATTCCCAAGCACAAGGGAATTTCAGGGATGGGAAGAGGTGTTAGACCTCACTTTACAGACAGAATTTAGTAGATATAAGGTTGAAAAGTGGATAGTGTCGAAACAAAATTCCTTTTCAGATCACAGGTACATTTTCTTCGAAATTTCGATTCCGATTAGCAAACCGGAACCGAAACGTAACCCCCGTAGAACAAACTGGGACAAATTCGGTAAGATTGTCTACTCGAAAGTTAGCAACAGAAGAATACGGGTACAAACCTCTACGACGACCCTGGACAAGGAAGTAGAGGACCTAACAAACATTCTAAACAATGCATATAAGGAAACATGCAAGGTTTCATACTCTAAGAAACAACACCCTTTATGGTGGACCAAAGAGCTTGGCACTCTAAGAAAGAGGGCAAGAAAAGCCTATAACTCCAGCTATGCTACCAAGGAATGGGAGCCATACAAAGAAGCACAAAAAGCATACAAAAAAGCGATATACGCAGCCAAGAAAGACTCTTGGAGGACTTACTGCGAATCGCTAGAAGGTATAAAAGACTCGGCTAGACTAAGCAAGGTCCTTGCTAAAGGGTATAACAGCCCAACTCTACTACACAAACAAGACGGATCAGCGACTACAACGGTGGAAGAATCCCTAGAGACACTAGTGGATACACACTTTCCAGGCAACCTTCGAGAAAAGCCAGCACCTACTGAAGGTCAGAGGGCTCATCAACCAACACACACAAGGGATATCATAACCATTGAAAGAATCAACTGGGCGATAAACTCTTTCGACAAATATAAGAGTCCGGGGCCAGACGGCATTTTCCCGGCAATGCTTCAAGCAACACAGGTCAGCATCAGTAGGTGGCTGCAAGCCATTTACACGGCTTGCATCAGACTAACACACATACCGCTTCTATGGAAGGAAGCCAAAGTTGTATTTATACCAAAACCAGGAAGAAGAGGTCATATCCTAGCAAAGGATTACAGGCCGATCAGCCTTACCTCATTCCTAATGAAAACGCTGGAACGAATGATCGATATTCATATCCGGGAAAACACCGAGAAGCAGCATCTATCGGACGCTCAGCATGCGTACCGAAAGGGCAGATCGACAGAAACGGCACTACACGAAGTAGTTTGCCACATAGAAAAATCGCTACATTTTAACCAATATACAATGGCCACCTTCTTAGATATAGAAGGTGCGTTCAATAATGTGAACGCCGAATCCATACTGAGCTCCCTCAACTCGATCGGCGTTGAAGGAGACATCAGAGCTTGGATCGGAGTTATGCTCACGAGCAGGACGATAACAGCCGAACTGAGTGGCACTTACCTCACACGCTTTGTGAAGAGAGGCACACCTCAGGGCGGGGTTCTATCGCCACTGCTCTGGCTCATCAACATGAACGACATATTGAGAGAACTCAATAGCGGAGGAGTAAAAGTAGTAGCCTACGCAGACGACGTAGTGTTGCTAGTATCAGGACCATTCCCAGATGTCATTAGTAATATAATGACGGGGGCCCTTAACCGACTAAATGAATGGGCAAAAACCTGCGGACTAGGTATAAACCCGAGTAAAACCGAACTGATGCTCTTCACGCGAAGAACAAAGATCCCAACATACAGCAAACCAAAAATAGATGGAATCGAACTCGAGCTATCGGATAAGGCTAAGTATCTAGGAGTGATACTAGACCCGAAGCTCTCGTGGAAACTGAACATCACGGAACGAGTAAGAAAGGCCAGCATAGCATTCTACTCGTGCAGGAAAATGTTTGGCAAAAACTGGGGTATACACCCTAAGATAATATTATGGCTTTACACAGCAGTGGTAAGGCCAATTCTCACATACGGGGCACTAGTCTGGTGGCCAGCCCTGACAAGAGCATACAATATTGCCAAGCTGACAAGAATACAAAGATCAGCTTGCGCAGGAGCTACAGGGGCATTAAGATCATGCCCGGCTGCCGCGTTGAACACTATTCTGGATATAATGCCGATAGAACTTTTCATAAAGGATACGGCAGCGCAGAGTGCGGCCAGACTGAAGGCAAGTAATTGCTGGAAAGGCTACCACACAGGGCACTGCCGTATCTTAGAGGACAACAACTATCTGGCAAAGAACAAGACGGATTATATGACAGCGGAGATAAGATTTGGAAACGGATTTACGACTACCTTTCCAACGAGGGAAGACTGGGAGAATGACAGAGTAACCGGACAAGATGAGGTATCACTCTACACTGACGGCTCCAAGATGGACTGTGGTGTAGGGGGATAGAATCGAAATTCCACCTCCCAGAATCAGCGACAGTTTTTCAGGCTGAGGTACTTGCTATTTTAGAAGCAGCCAAGCTTTCGATTCAGCAATGCCTCAGGAATACCAAGGTACGGATATACTCGGATAGCCAAGCGGCTATCAAATCTCTCGCAGCAGCAAGAACCAACTCGACACTAGTAGCCGATTGCAAGTCGGCTCTCAACATACTAGCAACAAACAACCATGTACAGATAACATGGGTGCCAGGGCACAATGATATACCAGGAAACGAAAAGGCGGATGAACTTGCACGAAAGGGGTCGGCAGACGACTCCTATACAACTAGTCTACCTGAATCCCTTAATACAGTCCAAGCAAGGATTCACGAACACTACAAAACACTAGCTAGTAAAAGTTGGTCAGAAAAGCAGGGTCTCAGGAGATCAAAGCTCTGCTGGCCAACCATCAATAGCAAGAGAACTCGAGAACTAATATCCAAAAGCAAAAGGGATATTAGAAGGATCACGGCACTCATCACAGGCCATTGGGCCATTGGCACGCAAGCCATGAAGATGGGGCTTCCGTACAATGCTAATTGCAGGAGCTGCAAAGAAACAGACACACAGGAGACACCTGAGCACATGATGTGTCATTGCCCAGCACTAAACCATATCAGGGCGAGATACTTCGGGGCGTATCAGCTGGAATCATTGGGAGAAATAGGAAAGCAGAGGATAACTGCAATCCTAGGTTTTCTAAATGATGCAGGCTGGTACTGAAGAGAACGCGGAGACAACAATTTACGAGGGTGTGGATCAAAACGGAGCTCAGCTCTACTTGGAGGATCTCAGAGAGGACCTCACCACTTCTACCTACCTACCTACCATAATCAAAAACGTGATTTACACCCATTTTTTTTAAATTATGCAATATTTTCTTGACAGAAATTACAAGAATAAGAATTAGGAAATTACAAAGCAATTAAAAAAAAAATCTAAACATTGACGTAAATTGATAGAAAATAACTTAATCCAAATTTACATACAAAATATGAAATAGAACCGATATATTCCCTTTTGTACTAAGCGTTTATATGGAAGCTATAAGATAAAGTTGACCGATTTGAGTAATTATACCCGTTACTCGTAGAGTAAAAGGGTATATTGTATTCGTGCAAAAGTATGTAACAGCTAGAAGGAAGCTTTTCCGACCCTATAAAGTATATATATTCTTTATCAGGATCACTAGCCGAGTCGATCTAGCCATGTCCGTCTGTCCGTCTGTCCGTCTGTCCGTCCGGATGAACGCTGAGATCTCGGAAACTACAAAAGCTAGAATATTGGGATTACCAACACATATTCTTGGGCTTCCTACGCAGCGCAAGTTTATTTCAGGCGACCGCCACGCCCCCTCTAACGCCCACAATCGCCCATAGTCGCCCACAAACCATACTAAAATGTGCCTGGCGCCCACATTTTCAAATATTTCTGATAAGTATAAATGCAATTTTGTTGCGTTTAGTTATACCTATCGAAATGCAGAAGAAATTTTTTAAATCGGACCATTCGTTAAAAAGTTAAGCCTGATCAAAGTTTACATATATCTCCATCTCCCTCGCACTCCCTTTAGCTGAGTTACAACCTTTAGTCGGGACACCAACCCGACTACAGTGGTCGCATTCCCTTTAGCCGAGTGACGGGTATTAGATAGTCGGGACACCAACCCGACTATAGCGTTCTCTCTTGTTTTTTTTTTTTAAATCAAGTTAAATTTAAAAAAAATATTGGGAAACTTAGAACCCTATAAGTAATTTATTTATATTTTTTTTCTTAAAAAAACAATTTTTTTTTTCTTAAAAATTTTGTACCACAAAAAATTTGAACTAAAAAAATTCACTTTTTGATGTTTTTTTACATATTTAATTACTTTTAACAATACCCCATCAAAAGATATTCGCTATAGGGCTTCGCTGATTTAAGGCAGACTTTTGGCTTTTTCGCCCCACTGTGCGTCGTCGGAAGTAGCAGTACGGACTTCAAGTCAGGGGTGCTCAAAAAAAATCCTACGGCTGGGCATGGGTCTTTAGGCCATGCGGTTGATATCGGAAAAACCGAACTCGTACAGGATACCTATGTCGTCCTGAATCGTCCCTGTTCGGGCGCCAAACTGTAAGGACTTTTCGTAGGATGGGATATGCTTCAGTCCGGCCAGAGTCCTCTACAGCTACTTTTGTTCTTGAGATCACGTGGCCTGGTTCTCCGCATCTACGTAGGGTAGATCGCTTGGACAAGTAACCCCAGACTGTGCCGACACAACTTAGCACTGGGGTTTTTCGCTGGGCTTGATCGTGGGCGAGAGGGTGCACATGGGTGCGCGTGAGCGATCGGGGATAGCTTTTCCCGTCCGACAAGCGTGCGTATTGCGTAGAGCAAGCCTCGGAAACGCAATACAAAACTTGACCGACGAAAATGAGCGCGTGTACAGCCTCGTCGTCCGCGTTGCTCAGAGTAAGCCTCGGAAACGCAACACGAAAACGGGGCCGACGCAAATTTACTCGCGGGTATTTTCGGCTGGGCCGAAGCGTGGGTGAAACAGAAACGCGTGCGTGACCGAAGGGAGAGCGGGCGGGCGATCGCAAATGGCTTTTCCCGTCCGACAAGCGTCCGTATTTCGTAGATTAAACCTCGGAAACGCAATACAAAACTTGACCGACGACAATGAGCGCGTGTACAGCCTCGTCGTCCGCGTTGCGCAGATTAAGCCTCGGAAACGCAACACGAAAATGGGGCCGACGTAAATTTACTCGCGGGGATTTTCGGCTGGGCCGAAGCGTGGGTGAAACAGGAACGCGTGGGCGTGCGTGACCGAGGGAGAGCGGGCGGGCGATCGCAAATGGCTTTTCCCGTCCGACAAGCGTCCGTATTGCGTAGAGGAAGCTTTGGAAACGCAATACAAAACTTGACCGACGAAAATGAGCGCGTGTACAGCCTCGTCGTCCGCGTTGCGCAGAGTAAGCCTCGGAAACGCAACACAAAAACGGGGCCGACGCAAATTAACTCGCGAACTTCACTCCAAATTTTATTACCAAGGCTTGGGGGTTTAATTTCAGAAATTTAACTTCCTTTTATTCACTTTTATATTTCCCTAACCTTCGCACTCAGTGTGGGCTTTTCTCTTTTCTTAGCTTACTACTGTCTGATGGTACCGTCCGCGTGTTCCTTCCGCTGGTCTCTGCTGGTCCGATCGGCTCGGTTGCCGGAAAAGAATGAGAGCGATCTCAGCCGATCGCTGTTCCACGTAGACACGCTTTTGCGCCTAACAGCCCGAAGGGTTGCTCTTAACAGCAGGCTTGCACTTAACAGTCCGAAGGGTTGCTCTTAACAGCACGCTTGCGCCTAACAGCCCAAATGGCTCGTTCACGGGTGATTCCGATAACTTATCGATACAATTGGCATTCGCCCCGACTGGCCAGCTGATCGATCCTGCTGATCAACACTGGCCAGCCCGCGCGCGCGTATTTGAAACTAGAATAACTTAGGTTTAACACTTAAATATACATATTTGAGATCTTAAACGTAAAGTAAGGCCTTCAATGGCTGGAACATAATAATGCCTTTTCAAAGGCTGAGATGCTGGGTATTACATAGAAGAATGTGGGGCGCCTTAAGCTTCCTCACAATCTTATAACCACAGGTCCCAACAAGCCCAGTATGTCATACAAGCGTGCAATAATTGAGAGAATGTTTCTTTTCGTCATAGTGTTAATTTTTGGCAAATCGAACCGAAAGCAAAATTCATCCAATTGGGCCCTCCACGACATTCCTAAAGTTTTTGTGATATCTTTGCTGTCTAACTTGAATCGATGTTCTTTGATATTACCATCCAACTTGCTAAAAATTCCATTTGGCTAACTCTAATCCGGCACAAGATAAAATTCCAGTAACTTGATCAATCTTCAAGTTTAGATCCTCAATGCAGTCAGCTCCTGTAAGGAGGTCATCGACATACATTTCTTTAGATATGATTTCGGATCCTATAGAAAACTCTTTCCTATATTTCCCTGCGATGAAATGCAAACTTCTAATGGCGAGAAACGTTGCGCAAGCGAGCCCGTATGTGACAGTATTCAACTGAAATAATTTCAATGGGTCAGAAATTATGTGCCTCCACCAAATTAACTGAAACTTGCGGTCTTGGGGATACACAACGAATTGCCGATACATTTTTGTAATATCAGCTGTTACAGCATGCTTATACAGCCTAAATGAAAGCAGGGTTAAGAGAAGGTCCTGCTGAACTGTCGGTCCAACCATTAAAATATTATTCAGTGATACTCCTGTCGACGACTTCGCATCTGCGTCAAAAACTACACGCAACTTTGTTGTTGAGCTGTCTGGACGCAGTACAGCGTGATGAGGAATTACATAATGAGGTCGATTTGAATCAAAACTATCCAAAGGTTGCATGTGCCCCAGATCAATATATTCTTGCATGAAATCACAATACATTTCTTTCTGATCGGGTAAAGCCAAAATCGTTGCTTGGCAATTTCCGCTGAATTTCCTAATTGTTGGTTAGATTTTGAAAAAGGAAGCCGAACTTGAACTCGCCCATTCTCGAGAAAAACTGAGTTTTCACAAAAGTGACGATCACATTCTTCCTCTTCAGTTGTATACTGGTTTTTTTGAGATGGTTCTGGAAACGATTCGATTTCCCAGAACCTTTTTAGACTTTTATTCAGCTCTTGGGACTGCGAGATGTTGCACATAAGAACATTAGCCCAGGCCCCAGTGATAATTTTCCGCCAGTGAGCAATTCAAAGAATTCCTGGGTGCTTAGTAAAATGTCAATTTTTTGAGGTTTAAAAAACAATGGGTCAGCCAAATCTATTCCGTCAGAAATTGACCATGTCGATGATTCTATACGAGTTGCGGATTGAGTCAATGCTATTGTCTTGGTAACAGCAAATTGCAATGACCATTCGTCCACAGACAAACGTGAGCGTATCGTCGTCGAGACTGAGAATTGAAGTTTTGCTCTAACATCTCCTCTACCAGAAACTTTAAATTGTTGACGTTTTCGCCGAAGCTGTAATTTGTTGGCTAAAGTATCTGGGATAAAATTAATTTCCGGGCCAGAATCAAGCAAGGCCCTTGCCGGGTGGAACATTCCGTATTTATCCTGGATAAGAACTAGAGCGGTCGGGATAAGCGCTCGATTTGATTCACTCCTGCGATGTAACGAAGAGTGGTGTAACCCGCGACAAGTACTACAGCGAAATTTCGAAGGACAGTCAGCTGCGATGTGGCCTTTATGAAGACAGTTCAAACATAGCGCTGCCTGTTTGACCCAAGCATGTCGCTTCTCATGTGGGAGTGCAATAAACGAAGAACACGATCCTAGATTGTGTTCTGTAGAATCGCATTTTACACAACTGCCTCTAGCCGCTAGGAAAGTCTTTTTGTGGGGGTGACTTACTTTTTCCGGACGCTTTTCAAACTGCTTGAGATCCTGGCTTGGCTTTGCGCTGCATTCTAGGAACTGACAATGCCTGCCTAATATGTTGTTGAAATTATCCCAAGTTGGAATAAGCATGTTTTGAATCTAAATCGAACTTTTGCAAGACGAGCTGAATTAAAATGGCTTCAAAGGCATTTTGTTCGGTGCCAAGTGAGAGAAGCGAACCACGCAACGCTGCAACTGTATCTAAAATTTCACGAAAGGAAGAACAATCAGATTTTTATACCCGTTACTCGTAGAGTAAAAGGGTATATTGTATTCGTGCAAAAGTATGTAACAGCTAGAAGGAAGCTTTTCCGACCCCATAAAGTATATATATTCTTGATCAGGATCACTAGCCGAGTCGATCTAGCCATGTCTGTCTGTCCGTCTGTCTGTCCGTATGAACGCTGAGATCTCGGAAACTATAAAAGCTAGAAGATTGGCATTTTGCAAGCAGATTCTAGGAGTTCCTACGCAGCGCAAGTTTATTTCAAAAAGGTGCCACGCCCCCTCTAACGCCCACAATAGATGTTATACGATTTGAAAAATTTTAATATATCGGAAAAGTAGGAATGCAGTTTTGTTGTGTTTATCAATACCTATCGAAATGTAGAAGAAATTTTTTAAATCGGACCATTCGTTTAAAACTTATGCCTGATCAAAGTTTTATCTCCATCTCCCTCGCACTCCCTTTAGCTGAGTTACGTTTATTAGATAGTCGGGACACCAACCCGACTACAGCGTTCGCACTCCCTTTAGCTGAGTGACGGGTATTAGATAGTCGGGACACCAACCCGACTATAGCGTTCTCTCTTGTTTCATTTGAGAAATGGCGAAAAGGCTAGATACATGTTCGAGTAATATCAACACCTTTTTATCGTATCGTTCCTTAAGGCGCTCCAATGCCTTTTTGTAATTTTCTTCCGATACTTGAAATGCAGCCACTACACTCAATGCAGGGCCAGAAAGACAACCGAGTAGATACGTAAACATGTCAATGTCTGAGAGTGAGACATCATCATGAACCATATGATTAAACGCTGCAATGAAACAATTGTACTCGCCATATTTTCCGTCGAACTTTGGGAGTTTTAGAGAAGGTAATAGATTACACCAGTTTACAAGAAATAATCGACGACACCCTAATTGAAGACAACCTTAATTTTCTTTTATGGTGTCAATTTTTTTTTATGTGTAAAAAACGTTTTTGGCCCTTTTTTATTTTCTATCTTTTGTTCTGGTAAACCGATTTTGGTCATCTTAGACTTAGTTTTATAACTTAGTTTTATAATTAGTTTTATAACTTCTTCTGGTAGATTGTTCTTTGACAAAAAAACAAGCTAATGATCATTAGAATCCACCAGCAAATGCACTTTATATGAATATTTTGAGTTTGGGACAACGGTGATTTTTTTGCCGTTTACAGCTGTTAACTGAGACAACAGGGCCTTAACATGGCTTTAACAAGACTGTAATACCCTCTTACCCAGCTTGAAAAATCTATATAAAATGGAACGCTTGGTTGATTTTTGAGCTGATGGTTTAATTATTTTGCTTAAAGTCCAATCTTTTAGAATAAACTATAAAACTAATTTCGGTTTTTAGGCGTGTACTTTTAATGATCGGATTTATGCCGGTCCAAATCGAAACTGAAACTCAATGCTGTGTATAAGATAGTCAAAGGGCATTCTATTACCTGTAAAATAAGTCTAAGATGACCAAAATCGGTTTACCAGAACAAAAGATAGAAAATAAAAAAGGGCCAAAAACGTTTTTTACACTTAAAAAAAATTGACACCATAAAAAAAATTATAAGTGCCCATTTCATAATCAGGGAGAACATCTTTACCAGAAAATTAAGGTTGTCTTCAATTAGGGTGACGTCGATTTATATTTTGTAAACTGGTGTTATGGGAACTGGCTCCTAAGCAGGTGGAATTTATCAAGACAGAGTCCTCAATTTACTCCACACTGTTCATTCGATGCCCTTTTCAAATCAGTTTAGTTTAGTTGTATTTAAAAATGTCTTGCAATTCGTTCAGTTATTATCGTGACTATCTTCACTTCCGGATTATGATTATGATCTCTTAATTTTTACTTGTTCACCATTTAATTAAAATTCAGCTATGTATGAGTCCACGCTAATTTTTATTGACTCGTTTTGGGCTTCACTGTTTTAACACATTTGGTACGGCACACTACTTTTTCCAGCGCTTCATCTTTTTCAAATTATTGTTGGCTTGTCGGAAGGCGTCCTTATGTCCGTTCTCCTTCCTGGTTTTGGTGAAATTGGCGGCGGTGTCCGACTCTTCAGATCCTTGCTGATCGATAGGCGTGTCCTTATCGAGGACAGTAGAAGAGGACAACGAGTCCTGGTCTCCTGGCGGGATTGGACTCCTTGGGCAGATGCCCGAAGCCCGCGGGGAAACTCCTCCTCCCTCGACGCTAGCGGCTACCTTCGGCATGGGACTCGAGTAGATTATGTCTTGAACGTCCCGTCGAACAGATAGTTTTGTTCTTCGTGCTCGATTGGTATTATTGTCGCCCGTCTCTGAGAATCTGACTACCTTCTCCGTGGAGTTAAAGTTCTTTTATACAGTAGCTAGAGCTTTTCTTTTTGCTTCCGGGTTCTTATTTCCGTACCTAAGTGTTCCCATCTAGGTACTCATTTCCCCTTGCTCTAGCCAACTGACGCACTGGATTTACCTAGCGTCAGCTCTCAGTCTCTCGTTGCTTTACTGACCACTATATTCTTTAATGGAATTGTTTAATTTGGGCAAATTTCGGTTTTTTTTTTTCTCTTTCGCAAGCTTACGGTCGGTGACTTCTGCTGTCCCCTTCTTTCCATCCTACCGCTATAACCGGCGCTCGTAACAGGCTCGATGTCGTCGACGCGAATTCCGTTTGGAACGACCTCGCGAAATGGAACTTACGACAGGCGGTTACAGGGTGTTTTTAGTTGCCTGAGTCCAGCCCAACGTGTGGCCTCGACCCGTACCCTGGGATATAGAGTCTCATGCTCCACCGACTGAGCTAGCCGGGATATTTTGTTGTAGCTGTTGTCCACTTTCGACTCGTTGAGGATCTCATTGACGTGTCGCTGTCGTGTTCTCTTATCTCTTATCCACTTCTCCAACCGTCTACCCTTCTTTTTAAACTCTACTAATGAATTAATTGGGGAAGACAACATAAATGCTCCGAGTTGGGAGTTCAAAATTCCCTTCAAAATCTCTACAAGGTCTGATTCTGGAATCTTCCTGCACATCTTAAAATGCAGATTGTGCATTGCCGAGATGTAATCGTCCAAACTCTCATTATAGCCCTGGTGCCGCTCCACCAGAACTTTGATGGTAACATAATTGTTTTCAGCAGCGGAGAACGCCCTAGTCATCACTCGTGTCAGTGAAAAGTAGCCGAAGTCGTACTCATCAGCTTTGTCTTCCAACACTTGCCAATACCACTTCAAGGCGGGGCCTGTGAGTAACACATGAAACTCTCTGAAAACCTGTGCCTCAGTGCACCCGTATAATTCCTTCATCCGTTCCACACGAATCAGAAAACTTTCTACGGACATACCCCTGGCAGTACCATCAAACTTGAGATTCCACTTGTCTAGTCTGACGTTTTGGTTGCCAGCTGCTAAATGTCCTGCATACTGGCAGTATCTCCTCTCTCTCGCTCATTTGGAGTAGGTGGATCCCCTGAAGCCTGTCCACGGTATGTTGGTGGTTCTGATCCTGAACCCATCTCGTCG
>JBAMCJ010000254.1:0-80293 GCA_037075205.1 Drosophila prostipennis
AAATTGTGCAATCCCCGGCAATTGCATCGCCAAGGTCGCTCTATAGATAGAAATGCGCGACGGCGATCAAAACGAATTATACTATCAACATAAACATGCCCCAAATTGTCAATTTAAATTGGCGAGCGCTTAAATTTATCCCCCGCAGATATTTTTAGAGATCTCTAGACCGCCGGATGATCGTAATTATGAGCCGATGATGATGATCACAGCGCAGACCTGAGATCTCGTGAGGTGAGTCACACCTTTTGGCAGAGTTCCTGTCGCCGCTGAGTGATTGCTCGTTTGAAGATTTATTCATGCCGCTATAGCACATATGCAAAATGGAAAAAAAGAGGAACAAAAAATCACATTCGAGTGTATTTCTTCTGCGTTATTTACGTTCGCTGCGCGGGACATTTGACGCTAAATGCAATTTAAGACCAATAAAACAAAGCGTAAAACTCTCATTTGAATACCCAGGCTCATTATGCATGCGGCGTCATATCGCCAGAACAGCGGGCAATTGCCCGAGCCAAAAAAAGGCGAACAAATAGTCTAAAGGCCCACAAAAAACTGCAAAAATCAAGAGCCGCATTTGCATACAAGGCTCCGCCGAAAGTCGGGGAGTGCCGCTCAGTTCTTGCAGCTCCCTCGAGGTGACAACGAATCCAACGAATCCGCAGAGCTGGATTCGCGGGCATTGATGCCTGACACACTGACACTGACTGGTCATGAGCGGCCAACTGCACTCGACAAAATTCTGGTCCCTCAAAAACAATCTATTATAGGAAATGCACCACAATGTAATGGAATGACAAGCTGCTACAAATGAATTTATTGCTATAAACGCCAATAGTAGATGCATTTTGGTATTAATAATTCTAATCGAAATTCCGGTAAAAGTTTGTCAATAATTGTAAAGTTCACAGTGCTGCCAAAAAAAAAGAACAGATGTTCAATAAAACCCAAAAACAACCGAATACAATATTTTTTTAAAACACAGAACACTTGATATAGGGTTAGATTTTCGGGAAATAAGAGTTTGATGGAGCTTTTCTGACTAGATCTCTAAAAACAATAATGGATCTGTCCTGAAAAAGGCTAGAAATGTTCACAATGTGAACATCAGAAACGTACCTACCTATTAATAATTCAAATTATTTCCCAATTTTATTTATTGTTAACCTGTTAAGTAAACAAATATGTTTGTGATTAACATTATTTTTATTATATTTTACAGGTTTTATCTCTCTATTTGGAATTTTTTAATTTTATAATTGTCTTTTTTATATTTTATTTAATATTTTATTTAGAAAGAGTAGAATTTTCTGGGTATTGATTCAGCAGGATTTGATATAGTTTTAGGACATACTTTTATTTTAATTAAATATGTGTGACCTATTTTTCTCAGTGTTGTCCTCAAGCTTCAGCCGAGACTGACTGAATCTGAAGCCGAGGCTGCGCCTAATTGATTAATTGCAAAACAACAACGAAACACGATTTGCATTTGGATTTCGATTTTGGATTTTCGATTTTGCCGTATGCTGTTTAATTTTTTCCTTTAGAATGCAATTGGAACTGTCAATTTGCATTTAATTCGGCGAAAATAAATTGCCGCCTGACTCACGACTTGGCTCTGGGGCAGCAGCGGCCGCAATTTGGCTTTAAGCCGCAAGGCTGAGATTATACATTTGTGATATGTCGCGAAATCGTATTAAACAATTTTCTGATACTGTTCGGATTTAAAGGCAATTTTCGGGGCAGCGATGAGCGGACTGAATAAATGTTGATTACCAATATTGAAATGCTAATTAAGCGGGCCGCTAGGCTAGGCCATTAATAACTTTACGCCGGCACTGGCCATGAGCTGACCTTGCCATGAAAAACACATGCAAGTGTCACATAATGCAGCGGGATTACATGGTCGGTGGACAAGCGGCTTACGACTTACATTGTAGCTAACCAGCCGGAATCGCCACCTCCCCCTTCCTGGAATCCCCGATCCCCAATCCCCGATCCCCACCTGAATCGAAGGAGCTCGCTGACCGGAGCGCGCAACAAAGTGTCGATGTTAACATCAAGCCGGCGACAAAGTGAGGCAGATAACTGCGGTTTTTAATCAAATCAAATGCAACGCCAGCAGTGCCACAGTAATGTAATAGCAACAAACGACAGACCAGAGGCGCACTGGAAAAAATTTGACAATTACTACTACAAAAAATATTTTAAAAACATTAAATGGGAAATTGAAATGTAAGCCCACTTGGGTTGCTTCTAAAATAAAATAATTTCTGGACTTTTCTTTAACATTTTCAGAGTTTATGTAGAGTTTATACACTAAAATCTATCTCTAGTCTACATAAGTTTCATATTACGATAAGCAACTAAACAAATACTATCCAATCGAGTTTATAAAACCCATCCAACTTTTTTGCCGTGCAAAAACCAAATGGAAAGTGTTAAAAAATTAATAATAATGCGGTGGCAGTGTTTTTCACATGCCTGCACACGTTTCTTCCCGCTTTTTGTTTTGCATGCTGTGCTGTCAGGTAAATGAACTTATAATTGGCCATAGATCGTATGCCTCAAATGTGTTGATGATGCGTTTTGCAGCGCCATTGTGCAACGCGCCGATGTTGAAACGTTGAAAGTTGCACAGGCGGTCGGTCTCTCTCCTCGCAGCAACAAAGTTGCCGTCGCCTTAAACAATTAAAATGCTGCAATTTTTCAGCACATTTCAGCGATTATCGCAGCTGCCACACAGAGCAAACAGAAAGTGATAAATACTCGCATATCGATGCGAGTATCTCGCAACGGTGAGATAACCCTCGTGCTACAAACCAAAAAAAACTGAAGGAAAAACGCTGCAAAAGCCGAGTAGCCCGCCAAAAAGCCAGGCTCAGCTGCAGCAAAACTTGAGCAAATGATAATAAACTTTCACGCCCATTAATTGGCTTCGCATATGCACCGGCACACGAACAGCAGCGGCCGAAAAATTAGGGCTCCCTGTTCTCAACACATCAAGGTGCCCACATTTTATTAAGCTTTAATGTAATAATTACCTACAATTATTATTAGTGATATTTAAATATGTATTTTAGTGCTAAAACACCTTATAGTTCTGTGTATTCAAATTGGGATTCGACTCCAAATTCGTGCCCCTGCCTGTGCATCTGTTTTATTTGCTGTTACCGCAACTGGCGCTGGCCACTTTTATAGCATGCAATTCGTCAGCCGAGTGCAGCAGCCTGGAAGCCTGCGAAATGCAGTGCCCGTCCGAAAAAAGGTCATAAAACAGCCTGACGACGGACAGACGGATGGACGGGCGGGCAAACAAAAGTAAAAACACTTTCACTGCAACCTTGAGATGCCGCCTCGGCATGTTGCACATCTCTCCCAGATCTGTCAGCGCATCGACCACTGGACACTCGTTCAATTAACCGCATTTATTTTTGGCTTTGCGGCTGTTGCAACTGCTGCGTGAGCGATTTCGTTTCAAGTTCGATTATGCAAGCGGCCGGCAGAAAAAGTTCTGTGCATGCAAAACAAAAGACTTAGGCAACGAACTCGTTTCAGCTGACTGATGCTGCTGATGTTGCTGATGTTGCTGATGCTGCAATCTCCGTTGTCCGCTGCAGCTTACTTCAATGGACTAAATTAACAAAATCATATATCACTGGGCGCTTGGTCAGCTAAGGCGACCTCCCAGCAAGCAGCAGGAAGATGGAAGAGGCCTCCAGCCGGTTTGCCGCTTGTTGTTGGCTTGATTTATGCCTTGCACCAAATGAAATGAATTGTGTAACCTTTTCCCTTGCCCCTTTTCCCGCGGACTGGGAATGACTCGGCTTCTCGGGCCAAAACAAAAACAGTACAGGGCACACACACACACAGCATACACAGGGCGAGTTAACGCGAATTTTCTTGTTTTTGGTCGTGGGCAGAAGCCGTTCCCATTCCCGATTCCTTTTCCCCCTTTTTGCGGGGGACGGGGAATCTCCAGGGATCCAACACTCGTATCTCGCGTATCCCCACATCTGCATCTCCTCAAAAGGCGGGGCCACGCAGATGTAGATGCTGCTTATCGCTGGCGGCGCATCGCGGGCACGTTGCGGCCATAAAGCAAATCAAATTGCAACAATTGTTGGTAATATGTTAATAAATTGTTGGCCCAGCAGCCAGGCTCACTTTCATTAAGTTGTGCGCACTGCGCGCAGCTCCGAATGAGCTTCGTTTAAATCGAATTTATTACCCAGCGAATTGGCCAGAAATCCCTGGGACTCGATCGATGCGATGCGATTCGATTGTCATCGATGTGGAGATGCCCGTTTGCGTATTTCATCAGCGCAGCGTTTGCTGACTAACTCGCAAGGCAATAGACATTCACTGGCATAAATATTTAGCAGTTTTTCAAGCAATTATGCAGAGAGGAAAATGAGGAATTACCTTTTTAACTTTTTTTAAAGCTTTGATTTTGTAAAGATTGATTTCTTAGAAATATTACAATATATTAAAAATTCCTACACCAAAAAAAATACCTTATTATGGAACGATGATCAATTTGATATTATGTGGTATCACTTTTGACTTGATATGTTCGAAATTTAAACTTGAACTTGTATTTCGCTCTATTTCGAATCTGTTCTTATCGCTCCCACTTACGCAATGCAAAAGTTTTAGGTACAAAAAAGGGGTGAAACATTTTAAAGTACATACATACAAAGTAACATTTTCATCCTTTATTTGCACGTAAAACGTTTCATAATTTTCTGTGTGTAATAATATTAAGAGACATTGTCCTTATTCCACGGCAATTTTATCCGCAGTGCAGCAATTAACATTGCTAAACTGTGAGCCTCGCAATTGTAGTTTCGTTTCCAGAACTTCCCATCGCCGTTTACCAATTTATGTAATTACGAAAAATTATAGAAACCACATGTCGCTAATGGCTGCGATCGCTCGATGGATTTGCTGTCGACCGCAAGTATTCTCATGCCCGTCAATCGCAGCGCAGCAAACGGCCAAACAAACGGCTTTTTGAAGCTATCGCGGCAAACTTATGAGCATTAGCCGTGAGTTTGGCATTTTGGCCAAATATGGCGCTGGATTTGAGCGGCGATTTATGTGATTTGTGCAAGATTTTGGCAAATACAGCCCGCCCGCCAATTGACTTGTTGTCGTTGTTGTTTCGCTTTGTCCCCGCTAATACAAAACTTTATGGGCCAAATCGCATTTGTTCGCCCCAGAACCAAAGCGGCTTAAATGCGGCACAGTAGCCGGCTCTCCGATGGCTTTTCGTTTTCTTTTCTATTTGCGAGGAGCACAGTGGCAGCTGCCATAAACTTGGGCATTAATGCGATGTGGGCAGTTGGGAAATGAAAAGTTAACTCCGGCGAGGTCAAGGCGTCCGCCGACTGATCGCAGGCACTGTGCTGCGAGCACTCGCTCCTCGACCTTGATGTCCACGCACAACAACTTAATTCCTGCTAGCTTTTTCATGTAGCTGGCCAAACAAGCGTTGCTGATTTTCCACAATGGCTCCTCCTTCACTCATCCTGTAATCCCGCAACCATGAATTATGCTCCGCCACAGAAACCATTTAACGAAATGAGCTGCGCGCAGGCACACAGGCCATAATCATGGCCAGAACCTTGAAGTGCATTTTTAATGCCAGTGCTTGTCTGATAAGATTAAGTCATGAAAAAAGGGCTGGGTCCTGGTTGTTAGCACAGGGTCCAAACGCTGTCTGCGAAAGTACTTAGCCTAGGTCTCGAGTGCGTCTACATGACTCTCACTTTTAGAGCCGGATCGTAGCACTTGGAAAAAAATTACCACGGGTAATTGAGATTTTAGTTTAATGTTGGAAGAATACAAATGATTAAACTAGTAAATCTAATAAATTATGTATGACGGTTCAATTCACTTAAATTAGTTATCTTATCTTATTAGTTATCTTAAAAAATACAAATAATTATAATTTTAATGACTGATGTAGTTCTTTACTGGGACCAAAAATAACAGTTATTTTATTATTTGTAATCGAATAAATAATACACTTTCCTTAAAAATCACTAAAAATTTGACTTCATGAGTTTATATAAAAGTCTTAAAATACCTGCTATTTTATAGAGCTTGTATATTACATCTATTTTTATCCATTTATAAATATTTTCACATTACTAGGGAAAATATGTACTAAAATATTAAAATTAAAATATAATAAAGAGTTTTTTGTGTGAATTTTATAAGTTCAAATCAGTTCACTTGACCATTAATATTTTTTTAGTTCATTATAGTCTTTAAATTAAAGCAATTATCCAGTTTTAGGACCAAACCGTGGCTTTATTTCCCTCTCGAGTTTAGGCTCACCCTTAAGCTGGCCAAGGCGAACCAACAGAGCAACACCGTCAATGCGGTTAATGCATATTTAAATGTCGATTTTGCAAATTGTGGCTCGTTGTTGTTCGATTCCATTCCATTTCAATTATGTTGCGCAATGCGTTGAAATTGCGCGTACTTGTTATTGTTGTGCCCGTTGTTGGTTTGTCGTTGCTTTGGCCAAAAAGCGTCATTTTGGCTTTTGTTGGCCGTGTTGTTGTTGTTGCTGTTTGTGCCTAGCTCTGGGCCTCCAGCAAATTGTTTCCGCGTGTTGCAGCTTAATTGTCTTGAACAACATAATTCGCCTTCATTTGCAGGCAAAGTGCCCAAAAAACAATTTCGGTCAAACAATTTTTATGTAAGGTAATTTCAATTTGTTGCCAAGTCGTGTGTCCATTTGCTCCGTTAGCCATGCGAATTCTCACCGGTTAAGAGTTGGCCAAAACAAAAAAAAAAGGAGAAAAGAAACGTTAAGTAAAAACCAATCGAGTGAAAGAAGCAACAATGAGGGAGAAATAACAAATAATGCCAATTCATGCAGTTTAAAACATTTGTTCGACATTTCAAAGCCCCGACCGCCCCACAAAAGAAAGCCATTCATTGGCATTCGCATTCCCCATCCCAATCCCAATCCCGCCTCCATTTCCACCGGCATTCCCATTCCCATTTCGAAACCCATATCCACTGGACCGCAGCCATAAAATGTCTTAATCAAGGCGAAAGAAGGTTGTTGACCTTGTCACGGAGTTGGCTAGCTGGGCTCCCATTCCATTTTCCAGTGCGACTTGGCCAACTCCGCGCAGTTACAACTTTGTCTCGGCCAAGCAATTAACTTATTTTTGCAGCTGATGAAGACAAACTGTGCCAGCTGATTGCAATCGGCCCAAGCCACACAAGTTGGCATTTCAATTTGCCATTTGAATGGCCAGGCCAACCCATGTATCTTCATCACTGGAGCTTTGGAGGCCAGCACGTGCCGCCTGCTGGACAGAAAAACTAAGTCAAAAGTGTATTGGCCCCGAGATTATGAGGCTAAATCTTTGTTCTAGAACCCCTGATTGTGGGTTAATTCGCTGCTCAACATTCAAAGTGCTGACTAACCAGCCAACTGGGACGGGCAATGATATCTAACTAAGTGAAATGAGTCGCTATGAAATGAAATGAATCCAGGCTTTTGGAAAGTACACGACTCTCTGGCTTAAAATACCCTTAAATGAGGGTGCTTTTACTACCCACAGGCGTTGTCAGTATTACGTAATTTTTCGACAGAATAGATGAAGGTGAATCATTAATGATTACTTAATAAATTAAACTTGGTTCTAGGTTTTTCTGATATTTAAATCAGAATCAAATATTTCTAGAAGATAATTTTAAAATACCATTTTTCCCATCTAATGTCAGTATTTTTTGCTTTTAACATAAATTCGTTTGCCATTTCTTTAAGAGAATTGTATTTGAAGAATTCGTTGGAATATTTATAGAAGACAGTTTTAAAATAGTATTTTTCCCATCTGATGTCAGTATTTTACTTTTAATATAATTTTCTTAATAGATACCCTTTGTTTCCAATTTGTTTTTGGTAGTCGTATTTGAAGATCCAATTTCTTTGGAATATTCTGGAAGACATTTTTAAAATAGTATTGTTCCTATCTAATGTCAGTATTTTTTTTAAATATAATTTTAATAATTGCCAACCTTTGTTTGCCATTTGTTTTAGGTAAGCGTATTTGAAGATCAGAATAAATAGAAGACATTTTTAAACCTTTATGTGCCATTTGTTTTAGGTAATCGTATTTGAAGATCCGAATAGATAGAAGAAATTTTTAAAATAGTATTCTTTCCAGCTAATGTTATTAATATTTTATTAATATAATTGTATTAATTGAAAACCTTTGTTTGCAATTTGTTTTAGGTAAGCGTATTTGAAGATCCGAATTTCCATGACAGCCTTTCTTTCTTGTTTCCTTAGGTGCTTGTTACTCATGTTGTTATTGTTGTAGCTGGTTGCGATTTCCGCGAAATGCTTGCCATGATTCACTGAACAAGCTCAGAAAGACATGTTCAGCAAACTGGAGCGGGAAATGGATCTCGGCGATTGCCAGCGAAATGGGGAAGGGGCCGCCGAATGGATATCCATAATTTATATGTAGATTATGCACTCAAATGTACGATTTGATTTGCAACTGTCAATACGTTTGGCAGTCCGCATGTGAAATGTGATGGAAAGTTGGCCAACAGTTGCTTCGCTGGCTTGGCCTTTTGGTTTTGGAGTTTTCCAATATACTCAGCTGTCTTGGCTTTTTGTGAAACACATTTACTAATTGCGCATGCACAACGTTTATCACTCGACCAACAGCAGACGGCAGTTACAAGGAAAACTCATAAGCATTATCATTAACAATATTATTGTTGTTGTCATCAGCAGCAGCAGCAGCATCTGCATCTCTGCAACATCTGCTGATGCTGCTGCTGCTGGGGGGTAACATCATCAGCAAGCACAACAAACAAACAAACAAATAAACAGGCAAACAAACCCACAGAGCAAACGAGCCATCTCCAGCGAAGCCCAGTCCACGGATCTCTGCCTGCGCATAATCAGCAAGGCATTTAATAATTTTTATGTTTATATATTTATATACTTGTACAATATTGCTCGTCGCTGGCTGGGCACCCACGCCAAACTGTCGACTGTCGACCGAATGTCTGGAAAAGTTGCCGGTGTATTATGGCGTATTTCTGTTGATTTGTCGCGGGGTTTGTGTTAAGTGGCCATCATTAGTTAAATATGTGCATTTTTCTTAAAGGATTTTCGCCGAGTGAGAGAGATAAACGACTGAAATATGAACAGCTCGTTAATGTTGATGCACTTTTAGCTTTTTTGCCGGCCTTGCAGTTGTTGCTGCTTTCAAATTGCCGTAATTCAGAGGTGGCTCAAGTGAGCTTTCCTTTTTGAAACGCCTCTGTCGCAGAATAATTGCACCGCAAAAAATAAATAGGTTCTAAAAGCAATTTACCAAATGTGAACAAGAATTTTTGATCAGTAAAATAATTTAATACCTTGAAAAGGATGAATTACTAATTAAAACTGAAATTTTTTTTTCTAATTTCACAATTGTCACATGACATGCACAGAGCTCATAAATTATCATCTGAACGCTTTAAAAGACTTTTTCACATCATTAAGGATTCAAATATTCGATTTCATACCTTTATTGAGATCTTAAAGAAGGCCAAAAGCTGTCAATTGTTTTTTATAGAAAAGCATAGCATTTATTAATTATTTAATTAATCAAAATAATAAAATGGTTTTTAATTTCAATTTTCAATTTTAATTTTGTTTGCCATATTTTTACAACTTTTTAAAAAAAATCAAAGTCAGAACTTGTACATTAATCAAAAATTAAAGTCAAAGTCAGGTCTTTTAACTTTTAAATATTTATATTTTCGACCAACTAAAATACTTAATCAATTTTCCGCCCAGTGTACCGTTTCACCCTTTTCCAGCATCTCATTGCCTCCCGCGCAAATTGGCAGCTCATTGAAATGCATTTGCGGCAAGTTGCAGGAAATTGAGAGACAATTAACCTGATTAGCGTGTGCTTGGCAACTTTCGTGTCACAGCGACTACTGTGCGGCGATAGCGGTACATTTGTATCGTTAGTGGGCCCAGTTCCGCTCCGCTCCGCTGCGATCCGAAGCAACTCCCAAGCTCCCCAACTCCCCATCTGCACAAGTCCCCAGTCCCCAGTCCATTGCCCATATCCCATATCCACCGATTTTCCAATGCTTTCTGAGTCAGTGTGCCGGGCGAGATCATTAATCAAAGCCTGGCCGGCATCGGGACCACAGCACGGATACGTAATTTAGTAGCCATAAATAAAAGAAACTACGGACTGCGCGCTGCGAGTGAAATTGAAATGTTTAAGCGATGAGACAAATGCTCGACTTGATTTGGTAGAGCTTTTTCTGGCGCCGCGGCGCTGAAATTAATGACATTTCGCGTGTATTTGGATGTTGTTTATGAAAACAGCATTCAATTTGCATTAGCAATTGGCAATTGATTGATGGCAGCAACGAAAGTGGTTCGATGGGACCCCCGTCCCAAAAAACGGCCCACGCACTCACACATTTTCGGCTTTGGTTTTTCGTCTTTCACACCCGGCAATGAAACAAAAGACTCTGGCAACGAACTCGACTCGGCAGCGTCATCGATACAAAGGCAATCCATCGAAAATCCATCGAAGCATGCAATATGTTTTACTGGCCTGCTTTATGGCCCCAATAGAACATAAAATCCGAACTACCTGGCGGATGGGCAATAAACTTACCTTCCGTGCTCAAAAGGAGTGAAAGTCGCTCCCCCATTTGCCGACGCATTGTCAGCATGGTAACATCTTTGTGTAAATAGTAAAAATCAAAATTATTGCTAAAACAAAGCCAACAAAAAATGCCTGACAGACGGATATTATCGCGCTGCTTTGTAATTTCAATTAATGGACAAGAAATATAAAGTTTTAAAGGCCTTGCTGCGCTGGCATTTAATTAAAACATGTGACGGCATTTATGATGGGTGGGCGAGTGTGGCGTGTCATGCGTAATAAACAAAGGCAATGGCATCAGCAACATCAGCGGCACAGCAGCAACAGCAGCAACATCGGCAACATCAGCAACTAAAGCAAGTGACAGCAGCGGCGGCCGCAGTGAGAAAAAGTGTGAAAGAAAAGCCCCAGGCTCTGCGATCGCTGAGCTCCGGAATTTCTATAGAAGTGAAATTTCTGCCATGCCTACGACGAGTGTGAGTGTGTGAGAACCGCAAGGCAATTAATTTGTGGAAAATACCCTAGAGTTGGAGGACGATGGCCTTGGCTAGAGAGTCGATTTCGTTCTTGAGAGCAAAGTTTGAAATTAGTAATTTCACTGAAATTAATAGAAGATTTTAATATTATTAGAAGGTAGAGAATTATTTTAATTTTTAATAAATAAAACAAACTATATATTTATAATAATTTTCAAAATTATTTGTATAATCCTTAAAGATTAATATAATTTAAAATATATGTTGTTTGTTGCTTGTCTATAAATTATATTGGAACTTTAAAAAATATATAAAATGTTAGATTTATAATCTTAATTTGACAGCTTTTCAAGCCTTAGGAATATGCAATAAATACGAAAATGTGGCTCTTTCGAAATATTTCTTATTTTTTAGGGTATTCCCTCTTTCGATTACTTTTTTTTGTATTTTTTTTGGTGCTTTTCAGCAGCCACAGAGTTGGTAGCAAAAAACATTTTATAAATTAGAGCAACACTTGCCGCGCTGCCAGCGGCCGTTGTTGTTGATGTTGTTGTTATTCCAGGTGCTGTTGTTTCTACCGCTTAAGCTGTTGTTGTTGTTGTTGTTGCTATTGTTTTTGTTGTAGTTACCGCCGCACCTTGCATGCGAAAATCTTTTCACGCCTCGGGCCAGGCAACATGCGAAAAACTAATTTCGGTGCACACATCGTTTGTCTTGGCTCTCCATGCCGGAAGATGTTTCAATTTTGTGAAAAATCGCAACAATTAAATGATTCAGGTGGCCCGATTTCTACTCTGTAATCTTTGTGGCCGCCTTAGCCACACAGAAAGAAAAAGTGATCGATTGGGTTTTCATTTAAAAAAGCGTAATCTTACTTAAATATTGTTATTAGCCGGAAAAACAGGAAAAATATGAAAATTTCGATCGGTAGGCTGGGATTTTAGACCTGCTTCAAAAAATATATATATTCCATTTGAAATTGATCGCTATTTAGCGACTGATCGCCGCGATGACATCATTTCAGTATTACATTGAGTCTGAAAGCCCATGCATAATTTGTCTGAAAATGGTCAGAAGACATTTGGCCATTAGAGCTGGACATAAATCTTTGGATTTGTGGGATTGTCAGTGGCCGGCCGCTGACAAATCAATCAATTCGGGGGACAGATCGAATCGCAATGGCAATCGAAAAGTTGCCAGTTCGGCTGGGCCAGATTAGAAGCTTGTTTTCGTCACGCTCGACAGCGTTTTCCGAGCAAACAAATAACAAATGGCTTCCAGTTCCCAGTTCCCAGTGGGCCATACACTCGAGCGTAATTGATGGATTTGCCTAAATAAAGAAAACATAAACATCGAGCGGTAAGCGGTAAGCGCAAAACGCAAAACGCTTTTCCAGCAGGTGAAATTTCCATCGTTATTAATGATGATGACTCTTTGCGCCGGCGCAAATATTTGACCAACACTACAAAACCAAGCCAAAAGCCAGATGTGTAAACTGACCCACAAAAACAGCCTGGCTCACCATTTCGACTCCCAGTTGGACAGTTTCCCAAGCGTTTAATGAAAACTGCAATGCACCGGGCGCCCTGAGGCGACCCAAAAACCAAAAGCCAAAAAAATAGAAATATGAAAAATCAAGGAGGAGAAAAACCTGGGCGCCATAATTCAGCAAATGGCCAACACACTTGTGCAATTTCATAAAGCATTTTAGCCCAGTGGCCACGAAATAAAAAAGCGCAGTTGCCACACATTTCCGCGTAATCATCATAATTTTTCGTGTTTTTCATTTTTATGAATCTGTTGATTTAATGCTATCGAGCCGAGGGGCTCGTGCGCCCCCAAAAAGAAGGAAAAAGGGGTAAAACAAAAAATGTGGGATACCATTTGGCATGCCGCATAAAATGGCACATTAAAACACATTTCAATTTGGACAACGGATTGATGACGATGGCTTTATTTCCCCCTCCTCCCCCCCGACTGCTTGATTAATGCCGCCAAGACGATCGATCAGATATCGCGACGATGATCAGCGCAGAATTATTATGTAACTTTTGGCATACTCAAGTGATTTATGGCCCGTGGCATTGGATTGGCCATCGGGCCGAGATCTCTTGCTCTTGGCTTCGTTTTCATCTATGCCAGATGCCTCCGACTTCCTGTCCAATGGCTCCAAGTTTGTCCGTTGTCCGCTGTCCGCTGTCCGCTGTCCGTTGTCCGCCTGTCCAACTGTCCGTCTTTAGAGGAGAACTTTTCACATGCGGGACGAAGCGATGATGTCTTGAACTTTTGGGGGCGCAAAGTCGCAGCCATTTATTATCGGCGGTAAAAGTTTTTTTCTTTCTGCTCGGGCTGAAACATTTTACAGTTGTGTGTCATGAACTTTAATGTTGTTGCTATTACAAAAGTTGCCCGCCGCTGTTGTATGTAGGTGTAGGTGTTCGCCTGGCGTTGCTTTATGCACTTTTCCAATGCGCCTGCCAATATGTTTAAATGTGAGCAGTTCATGGGAACAGCGCACGAGAAAGTCGTTGATTTAGGTAAGGAAATAAAGACCAACAGAAATCGGGAAAAGAGCGACTATTACATGTGCAAGATGCACAGTCTGACATTTCTGGGTTAATGCGACAATTTGCAGACTTTTGACCCGAAGTGTCGGTGGCTGCAATTAGGCGCACGTTTAATAACTCAATCGAAATCGCAAAACTCCCCACTGACCCTCGTCAAACGTGCTCGATTGATGGACGACGGGCCTTTGACCAGCTCCATTATTAATTGCCGCCTTTTATGAAAGTGTAAGCCCGTCCAAATCACGACACTTACCGCCTTTAGGTTTTCACTTTTTTTTTTACTGCCGCAGCGTGTGAACATGATCATAGCCACAAAATGCTGCTCACCGCAAAAGCAACTTTGTGATCTTAATTTACAATAATGTCCGCGGATCGCAATAAAGGTTTTGTGTTAACTTAAATGCCCTTTGGAATATATTAGAAAATATTCGTTTATCACACAAAAAAAATCTTGGTAAAATTAACCAATATAATTGTCAAACAGTCCTCAACCACAAAAATTGTCAATTCTACCAATTAAATAGATACTTTCACAACAACAAATACACACAATTAGCAAAGACATACAACCGAAGCAAAAACAAAATGCACGTAACTATTTTTCATAGTTACGTAACTATCCGTATTGGTAAATTTTACCAATTACATTTTTTTGTCTGAGTATACGATTCATTACACAAATAATAAGTTTTATCATTATAGAGATAAAAAAAATAGGATATATTTATACCTCCATAGTTAATTGTACCCAAAGCATCTATATTGCATAATTTAATATGCTTATGTTTGGATCTGGCTAGAAAATATTACTTACGATGTGATTCATAACTGCTTTAGTTATTTTGCACTAATTATACCCGTTTCTCGTAGAGTAACGCCCACAATAGTTTATAAACGATTTTAAAAATTTAAATATTTCGGAAAAGTAAAAATGCAGTTTTGTTGTGTTTAATAATACCTATCGAAATGTAAAAGATATTTTTCAAATCGGACCATTCGTTTAAAACTTATGCCTGATCAAAGTTTTTATCTCCATTTATTTGATAGTCGGGACACCAACCCGACTACTGCGTTCGCACTCCCTTTAGCTGAGTGACGGGTATTAGATAATCGGGACACCAACCCGACTATAGCGTTCTCTCTTGTTTTGTCATTGAATCAAAGCTTGAAATCCTTATAATTAAAATCCTATAATTGTTAAATAAAATATTTTCATATGGAAAAAATTACTAACCGCTATGTATGAAAATTATAGCGGAAAGTATTCAAATTTAATATATAGATTTACCTGTTTCTTTAATTTATTATAAATACAATTATTCAACTTTATAATTCGTTTGGTTTATTTTGTATTTTTTATATAATTCTTATAAGTTTATCTATTAAAATAATATTTAGTTTGTTTTGATAACTTTGAACAGATTTTGTTGAAATTAATTCACTTTCTTTAGCTTTTGAATCACTCTAAGTATTCGTTTTGGCCATATTTTCCCAAGTGTACGGCTCAACTGAGTCGCGGGGCAACCAAAACAGCGACTAAATTTCTCACAGGTTTGTAATTTAAGCGCCCCACAACAGCCGGCGACTACAACACATATACATATCCGTACCCACGACGACAGCAAACTGCGGCGATCACCACAAACTAATTGCAAAGTTTAAATGCGATACTTTTATGCATTTTAAATATTTCAATTAGCTGGCGCAGAGTGCAGACGGGAAAGGGGAATGGGAATGGGATTGTGTTTGAAAACCGAAATGGAAACGAATGCTCCGCCGCCAGGCTGAAGAGGCTGAGATGGCAGAAAGAAAGTGCCAAGAGCGTGGGGCGCCAGCGAATAAAGTAAAATGTGTTTACACGATCGCAAAGAGAGGTCCGTTTGCTTAACCCCTCGCCGAGTGAATATTGGCAAATTTATGAACTTTAAGCTGCATTTATGCGTGCGGCTTATAAGCAATAAAGGTAACTTAGTGCCAACAATGTCATAAAGGCCGCTGTCACATAAACAACGGCAGCAACAACAATGGCCATTCCGCCGGAATCAATATGTGAATTTATATTTATATGCAGAAACTAAAAAAGCGTAGCACCCAAAAGCGCCAAAAGCGAAAACAAAATTAATAATCACAAGAATTTCACTTTTCACGCAACGACAGCGGCAGCAGCAACAACATCATCGGCATCGTCTGCCTTGTCACCCACAAATAAACCGAAGCCAATGCGATCTTAACTTACTGTGCGAATTTTGAGTACCCTTTTGACTGGTTTACAAAGCTAAAATCTGTACAATGTTTGTTTTAATACTTTTTATTTAAAATTAAAGTAATACAAAATAAAGGTTTGGTTGTATACCAAAAAGAGAAAAAAGAAAATACATCATTTTGATTGTCATAAACGTATGCGAAAATGGTATAGGATCTATTATACATTATACATTTATGAAACTTAATCTTCTTCAGCTTAATATAAAATGGATTTGGGTTGCTTATGAGGAACAAATATACACAGCTCTTTTAATGTACATTCTAAAATTCACTTCAGATTTATTTAAGATCAAAGACTATTTTTCTTTACATATATTTTGAGCGATTCTGATTTTTAAATAATTAAGGTATCATGTCAGTAAAACTCATCATCGTTTCAAATAACAAAAACTTAAAATCCAGAAAATCCTTATTCTTTTCCTGTCCAACTTTCAAAAGATATTTCAAGTACCCCAATCGAGGGTATGAACAGCTGGGGCCAAGTGAAGCGCTGGGAATACAGTTGCATAAATTTATTGAAATTTGCATTTCGGTTTTCGACGTTTTCGCGGCTGATGTTGCTGCTGCTGGCCCCGCTGCTGCGTTTTCTGCACGGCCGAGGTTTGGCCTATAAAAAATATGGCATCGATTGATCGCAACGCAAGATATTTCAATTAGCGTAAATACATTTTTGTCGTTGTTGGATGGGGACAATCGGACGGACGGATGGACGGGGACACGCACAGCGCTGCATGAAAGAGAAATCGATGATGTTCGGAAACGGACAGACGACCCAATCGACCCAGTCGGAGATACATTTTTGTGCCGTACGATGCGTAGATTAACTTATGGTCGTGTCGCCGTTAATAATGGCCACTGATAACGAGCCGATCTATGTATGCAAATTTCCCTACTCGTTAGCCAGCGACAAATATAGGCAGGCACTCGATTTGGAATAGGAGCGTGTGTGGGGGTGGGATTGTCAGCGATTTCTTCCCAGGATCGGACTGTTTCTTTTACAAATAAATATATTTCGGACATGATATTGTCGCAGATCGAGGCTGTTCCTGTAGGGCGGCAGTCAGATTGAATTAGGGATCCTCTGGCGTTATGGTTACGTGCATTTGCTTGACACCACGCAGGATCACTATATCCAAATTCTTGCTATTATCCGCCAGAGCATCGTAGACATCCGAGGAGTTCTTGATTTCCTTCTTGTTTATGTGGGTCACAATGTCGCCGGGTTGCAGTCCACCACTGGAAAAAAGACGGGAGAAATTTACTTTTTAATTCCTGAATTTATATAGCTCTTGAAAGAAGTATGCTGAATAAATTAAAACAAATATTTTAATGCTGAACTTGATTTACCTAGCAAATAAGTGTAAATTATTATGAGATATTTGTCCTTGTATAACCAAAACTTAACATATAAAATCTAAAATGTCTCCAAGGCACAGATTAAAATCCTTCTAAGGTTTTAAAGTTAACCTTTTCTAGATATTAACCCACCTGTGCGCCGGTGACCCCACGATGACCTTCCACACGAGCACGCCGTTCGTGAGATTGCTGGGCATGTTCTGGCTTCGTGACTTGAGCTCGAACAAGATGTCCGGGGTGAGCGTCAGCATGGTGATGCCCATGTACCGCTTCACCGGATAGCCAGTCTTGTAGGCCGAGCCCTTCTTGCGCCGCTCGGCCGCCCGCTCCAGAAACACCTTCACATAGTCAATGGGTATGGCAAAACTGATGCCTGCCGTCACCTTCATCGAATTGACACCAATGGCCTCGCCATCCAGATTAACCAAGGGTCCGCCGGAGTTGCCAAAGGTGATCGCCGCATCCGTTTGCAGATAGTTGATGTCCCTGTTGCGAAGGCCCAGTTCTTGGGAGGCACGTTGCGTGGAGCTGATGACGCCAGCGGTAACGGTGTTGCTCAGGGCCAGAGGGCTGCCCAGGGCCACTACCCACTCGCCGGAACGGAGGGTACTACTCTTGCCGAGCCGCATCACCGAGAGATTGTTGACCTGTGGGAATAGACAAGGGATTAGACTTTATATATCGACTTTTAGGCTGGTTTCTCACCTGAATGCGCAGCGTGGCCAGGTCGGAGGTCTGATCCACGTCCTCGATGGTAGCGGGAAAGGTCCGGCCGTCGGACAGCCTCACCTGGACCATCGTGTGCGGCTTGTTGATCACCACATGGGCGTTGGTCAGGATAAGGCCGTTCTGTTCGATGATGAAGCCGGAGCCATTGGAGGCCGTGATCGGTTGGCCGCTGAAGTAGTCAAAGTGTCGGGTGTCCTTGATCTCGATGTAGACCACCGAGTCCGCACAGCCGGCCACAACGTCCGCAATAAAGTTGAAGTCCCGCCGACGGCCGGTCATCTTGGAGGCGGCGATCGTGGGCGTGAGCTCCTCGCGCTTGATGGCCAGTGCACTGGCCACGGCGCCCAGGGAGAAGGGCACAAAGAAGCGCACCAATCTCCGCCAGCCCTTGTCGTTTTGCCCGCCATTTTGCCGATCTTGCCCACTGTCACTGTTACTGCTACCATTTCGATGATCGTCGCCTTTTATCGTTACGTGGCTGCTCCTCCGGTGGGGGGCGTGGCTGTGGATCACCGGGGATGCCAAGCAGCGTCTGAGGATCACTTCCAGGCGGTGCGAACCGCGCAAAGCCATCGATTTATGTTATTATTTCGGATTTGTTATTGTTATTTAATTTCTCACTTCTCAGCTGGCAGCTGATTTCAATTTGGCACTCTGCCACAGAAGCTGCCTGCTGCGATACACACGACTATCGATAGGCGATAGGCAGTGCAAACAGCTGTTGGCCGCGATTTTTCTTCTTCGCATTAGGGGTGCTCCGCTGTTTCTTCACGAGAATTTGGCTACTGGACATTTAACAGCTTTCCATTCAAAAAGGCATGAATATTCTCGGCTAGTTGAGAAGTATTACTATTCAAAAGCCTGCTATTTTCAAATTAAAAATCTGAATTTTCAAAAGTGTGAGGTTGGAGATGTTTATAAACTACTGTTAGCCTTGTTAAAGTTATTAAAATTATAAACTAGATTTATTCTGGAATTTAATTGAATGGAGTTGAATTTTTAAATCGACAAGCTTACATTTTTTTAAGGTATGTTAAAAAGTGTTTTAAAAAGTTAACCAATATCATTTTACATTATACTTATATATTTTACCATATCAGGTATCAGTCATTTAAGTTTACATAATATAGAAATTAAATAATAAAGTAAAATCTAGCTAATTTCATAGCTAGGTCAAAAGCACCCATAACATAGTGACAGCACTGCCACAGCTGTTGCTGCTGCTTCTTCTTCTTTCTACAACCAACACATTTCGCTTTGCATAACAGTTGGAGCCAATTGTTTAGTTAAAATAAATCAATTAAAATGTCCAAGGCAGCGGGCAAACTGAAATCCCTGAAGAAGACAGTGGAACGTGTGACGCACACGAGCAAACTGAAGACGAATATTCCAGCGGGAATGGCCGCTGCAGGACCGCCATTGGGACCGATGTTGGGACAGGTGAGTGTTAGCCGGCTTTAAAATTGATTTATTTGCTTTAACTTATCCTATATTCCACAGAGAGCCATTAACATTGCCGCCTTTTGCAAGGACTTCAATGCCAAGACAGCGGAAATGAAGGAGGGCGTTCCGCTGCCCTGCAGGATTTCCGTTAACAGCGATCGCAGCTACGATCTGGTCATCCATCATCCGCCGGCCACTTTCTTCCTGAAGCAGGCGGCGGGCATCCAAAGGGGCACCATGACTCCCGGCAAGGAAGTCGCCGGCAAGATTACTCTCAAGCATTTGTACGAGATTGCTGCCATCAAGATTCAGGATCCACCCAATGCTCTGCTCACCATGCAGGTAAGACCTCCAAGAACTGGAAATTTTCTATTGTTTGATAAACTTCAGAAAAATCTATACGAATACCAATTTATTAAATTCAATGAACTCAAATTATTTGAATAATTATAATTCTATTTTCTCAAGACTCTTTTTAACTAATTCCTCTTTTCTTTTTTTTTCAAGCAAATGTGTGAGATGCTCATCAGCATTGCCCGCACCTGTGGCATCCAGGTGGTCAAGGAAATTGATCCGGCGTCCTATGGCGAGTTCCTGGAGGAACGAAAGATTATTGTGGAGCAGCAACGGCGCGAGTTGCAGGAGAAGCGGGAGGCCAAGATGTTGCGCACGGGCTAGGTTTGCTAGTTTGCACAGTGCTTTTAATTGTTAAAAATACATTTATACTTAAAGTGAAAGTCGAAAGTCTTATTCTATGCCAATGCGTTTGCGGTCCTTGGCGGCGTTCTTCTTGCGTCGTTTCTCCAGGTGTTTGTTGAGTTTGCCCGTGTCCTTCAGCTTCTCGAATTGGGCCACCAGTTCCTTGGCACGACGCTCCTCTGTGGGGGATAAAAAGAATGTTTTAAAGTACTTGAAACTTTATAGTACTTAAATATAACTTAAAACATACTCTTTGTAAGATAGTGAGGCTGCTGTCCTAAATTGTGTTTCTTCTGAATGCCAGCGCGCTCCTTTTTGAGTTGCTTCTGCTTGGTGTGCCACTTTTTATCTTCCACATTCTTGTTAATCAGTCGTTGCATGTTGTACTTTATGTTGTGCTTTTCCTCATCATCCTCCACCTCGTCCAATTGCTTCTTCAGCTGACCGACTTCCTTGGTGCGAATTTGTGAGACAAACTGGTAGTTCTTCTTGAAGGTTTCCGCATTATAAGATCCCGACTTCTCGTCGAATCGTGGATCTCGAAGCTCTGTGGTTTTCTTGCGCTCAACTCGGTGTTCGGCTCCCAGAAACGGAACCTGTCGTCTGGTGCTCATTTCACGGGGTCGATTTTTGTTCAGCCGCTTTAGGTCGGTTTTGGTTTTGGGTTTCGGGGGTCGGGAACTTTTGCCCCCAAGAACAGCCTCTTTGTACACCTTGGCACCCAGCTGCTCCTTGAGTTTCATTATCTCCTCAAAGGACATTCCCTTGAGATCCTCGCGAATGGCACTCTAAAAATGGTGTTCTTGTTGATGTGAAGGAATTTTCAACTGAATTGTATTAGTTTCACCTGAGTTTCATCGTCACTGCTTGCCTCGTGCTCAGAGGCTGAGGAGGAATCACTGGGATCGGACATATCCTTCTTAAATTCCTTCAAAATTTTATTTATTTACTTTTAAAATATTTCACGTGTGATTGTTTTGGATTCAAACAGCTGATTGCTCGGGTCGATAACGATAGGTAAGCGCAGCTATTAACGTTACTCAACACTGTTGACCGCAAAATTTAAATTTGTGGGCTGATAGTAGAGTTTTAAAAACTCTTTAAGGAGATAATCTTTTAAATTTAAAATATCTTGAAATTGACCCATACCATCCCAAAACGAAATCCCTTTAAAGAATAACACTATGTTTTAGAGTAATTCTCAATGGTGTGATTTATTTTTGATTTAATTGCAAGTCTTAGATAGTTAGGTAAACAAATGTGAATAGTTCTTAGATCGTTGGGAAACAGAAACAAGCAACGAAATTGTTGAGAAATATACACAATTAAATGTCACAACTAAATCCAGAAAGAAAGGTTCTAATTGGCTCATAAAGTTGTCTGGATTTTGATTTTGAAGCGAGCGGCAGAGTACCTAGAAAAATAGTTTTAAAAGTTTATTCTCGGTGACAATTTAAAGCTAAATTTGATAAGCACACGCAGACCAATGGAAAAATTAAATGAGATGCCCTTAAACACGTTAATTCTAAGCAATTCAGTTATAGTTACATTAGTCACATGTAAATATTTTATATAGGTTCCGTATATATATAAATATTTAGCTTTAGTTTATATTTATGCTCTATAGTATATAGTTTGCTTTGTACACGTACACACAGATAAAGTAAACTTGATTGCAACAACTAGGAGAGTGTGGGACCGGATTATTCGTATTAACCGAGTGCGATTATATGCCAAATAACTATAGTATTCGTATTTTGTTTGAGTTCGAGTTCAAAAATTGACTGCTGTGTATCTTTAAGCTAATATTTATATTTATACAATCAAACACAGTACGAAAGGTATTATTTATTCATTATATCATCAACTTCTGTTCTGTTCTGCTCTGTTTTCGAGGGGTTCGATTTCTCAATATTTGTGCTGTGCTCACAATCGTGTGGGAAATATCATATAATATTGCTATAGTTTGCTACGTAAACACGCACGTCGGTGCATACATTAATATTAGTTAGCTATATAAAGTAGATTTCAAGCCGATCACAGGCGAGGACTAGTGGTGATCCCTTCCTCTTCCTCTTCCTCCTCCTCCTTTTCCTACTCCTGATGCCCGATGCGTGGACTATAGCCTCAAAAATTCTTAACTAGGGAGTTTCATATAGTATTTCATACGTTGACTAGCACGATTTGGTTAGGGTAACTACGTACACTCTTAGCTAGCTGGTTGGGATTGGATCTACTTAGTTAGTTTAGTTTCGCGGTTTTCAATCACCTAAAAGCGACAGACAGATGACAGATAGATAGAGAGAAAGGATAGTATCCGACAAAAGGTTCAACCCGGGGGCTTCGCACCTTCGGGACCTTAAATAGATCACATATTTTGACATTCACTTATGCTTAATATTGCAACTGCATTTGCTTCTGCTTAATGCTCATCCGTTTGTATATGGATAGTTATAGTACTTAAAACATATTTCAAACATATACATATACCCCTGCATTTGACTTCGATTTCGATAAAATTTGAATGGAATTATTGTGGATGAAATTATACTTTAATGGACTACAGTATTTCAATCTCAATATGTAAAAATAGTTAGAGGGTTTTAGAAACAATAATAATAAAAATTTTACATTTTAATTTATTTATTTTAAATTATTTCTCAACTTGGAACTTGTTATATCTTTGATATCAATAAAAACTCCAGTCAAATTAAATCGAAACCGAATACCAAACACTGTAATATATACAGGTAGAGCACAACAAGTTTTTGTGAATTTTGCAAACCCCAAAATCCAATATCCAAAATCCAATTAGAACTCGGTCATCCCCCCTCCGCACTTGTGGTCAGTCTCACTGCCCGTCGTGCTGGAGGGAGTCGCCATATTCTAATTGGACGGCTTTCGTCATAACAACGCGCACAGTTTGGATCGCTTCTTGGACTTGTCCACCATCTGGCCGCCGGCCGAGGAGGTCGACGAGGAGGCGGACATGCGGCCCATGCTGCCGGAGGCCTGCGGTTGCGAGGGACTCGTGGGACTCTTGTCGTCCATGTCCTCGCTGACGTGGGACTCGAGGAGCTTGAGCGAGGTCTTCGGCTTCGAGCCGTCCATGCTGTTGTAGAGCGTCTTCGAGAGCTTGGACCGCACCGCCTTGCCCAGGGCCCCGGTCTTCTTCATGCTCAAGCGGGAGCCACTTCGCTGGTGCTCCGGCGTGTGACTATCCTCGCTGCCGTGCTGCGATTGCTGATTGCAATTGAGGGTGGTCACCGTGAACTCGATGTCCTTGATCTCCTCATCCGCACAGGCGAGGAACTCCTCCACCGGCTTGTCGATCGTATCGTGATCGATCCAGGTCAGGCCCATCTCCACCTTCTCGGCCAGGTCCTGCCAGTTGCGTCGGTTCTCCAGAGTGCCCTCGTAGAGGGGCGTGATCCAGGGGAAGGTGTCGCAGAGCACTCGGTAGAGGGGCAGGCAGATGACGTCGATGAAGCCCACCTGCATCTTGGGTAGCTCGTCCTTGCGCTCCCTTAAAGGTGGTTAAAAATAAGAAGCCATATTTTATGTAGCTTTTAACTCTCCTCACCTATCCATCATGGCCACTGGCTGGGTGTTGAGCTGCAGCTTCTCGAGATCCCCCTGGTCGAAGAACTCATCGGCCACCAACTTGGCCACTTTGTGCTGGACTTCCCAGGGTTTGGCAATGGCACTCACATCGCAAGCAGTCATCATCATGCCACAAAGTACTGAAATAAATGTAGTTTCCATAAATAATATATTTATTATTTATCATAGTAAACTTAGGCCTGCTTTCTAGTCCGCATGTTAAATTGAAAGTAGGCTTAGAACCTTGAAAATGTTTGGAAATTTCGATTTTATAGCATACATTAAATTTAACTTGTGCACAAGAAAACGACACTGATCATTTTTAAAATCTTTTTTATCCCAATCTAGGCATAAAGGACCGTTTCATATTTTTTAAAAGTTCTGAAGTTAGAGTACAATAATGATTTTAGGGATTATTTGAACTCACAATCCTTCTTCTCCTCGCCCTGCCAATCGAATTCTCCATTTTCCACCAACTCCAGGAAGGCGTTTCGCTTCTTGAAATACATGGCCAGATCGGTGGACAGGATGGCACTTTCCACGGTCTTCATAACCGAGCGATAGTCCTCAGGTGACAGGGCCTAAAATAAAGCAAAGCAAACACAAGGTTTCCGGTTAGTCAAGTTCGCTGATTGTTAAGAGCTAAGTTTGGTAGTTCTATTCTTAAATTGCTAATCCCCAAAACACCTGTACCGATGACGTCACCTCTAGTACTAGACATGTGCTCAAACAAAAGTTCACCACTTATCGGAGTCAAGGTGGACTCTATTCAGAGTTATTTTGGTAAACATGATTTTTTGGCCAATTGAAGGTCGCTAGCCAGTCGTGGTTGTACTATAAAAGCGCCACTTTCCCAGCAGAAGGCATATCAGTTTACAATTGAAGCATCCAACATGAAGTTGTCCCTCGTTCTCTTCGTCCTTTCGATGGTCCTGTTTCCCTGCAAGCAAAGAGGCGATATTTCTATCGCCTATCGTCCAGAAGTCACTTCTTAGTAACTTCTGGAAGATAGAAACACGACAGAACACATTTTACAAAAACAAAATATACATCTATCGCGAAGAAGTCACTTCTTAGTCACTTCTGGAGGATAGAAATACGATAGAACACATTTTACAAAAACAAAAAGGGTCACGATCGTGGAGAAGTAACTTCTAAGACACTTCTAGGCGATAGAAATACGATAGAACACATTTTACAAAAACAAAAAGGGTCGCGATCGTGGCGAAGTAACTTCTAAGGCACTTCTGGACGATAGAAGGACGATAGAACACATTTGACTACCTAAAAAGGGTTGCGATCGTGAAGAAGTACAGTCCGCTCTTGGCTCTCTCTTTATACCTGAAAACTACCCTTTTTTCTCTTTGACCTACGCACTTTGTATTTCGAATTCAAGCGTCAGTTCGTTTCGAGATTTCTTTGTGATCAGTGCGTTTTATTCTGAATTTCTGTGTTTGTGATGAAATGCGGAGTGAACCTGCTATTTTTTAAATATTACATACCGCTTACGGTTGAAAATTAAAAACTTCAATACTTATTTACATCAAAAATAAAAGTGGTTAAAGAAAACGATGTTTAAAGGAAACTCTGGGCAACCCGAAAACTTAACTATACGCCACTTATTTGATTATATAAGGTAAATACTTTCTCCGATTTTTATGACATAATATTTATTATTTTTTTGTTGTTTTAGAAATTTTTATATACCACGGAACTGGAATTAAATTAAATAATACAACACCATTTCCTAGAAGCTTATGGACAGTATTCACATGCCGCAATGCTTTTCTAATTATATATTTCAACAAATGTGTTGAAAGAATAAAAATGAAAAATGAGTACAAAAAACATATTTTCCTTTTAACCATTTTGTAATTGGGAAAGGGTCTTCTAGGTATCTTCTACAAGTGTCTTCTGAGTAACTTCCAGAAGTGACTTCCGCGATATCGCATTCGGATCGCCGAAGTCACCCCCTTCGGGAAGAAATGTTCCACTACGGCGGCTTCAGAGTTTGGGGTGGGGGGTTGGGGGGGGGGGGGGGGGGGTGGGGGTGGTTGTGGCCCAAGTTAGAGCCGCAGATAACTCTACCACTACCACTACCACGGAAGCGACCACTACCACCACCACTACTACAGACGCGAGTACCGACACTTCTTCCGCTTCGGACGAGAAGAGGAAAATCGTGCGACTCAGCAATCTGAAGTACTCGATAAACAGGAAGATCAGGATCGGTTCCACCACCAGCTCGACCAAATCGAAGAGTGCCCGCGCCAAGTCCCGCAAAGCCCGTCTGAATGCCGCCAAGCGCTCCAAGAAGTCTGCTGCCAATCGCAAGAACCTCAACAAGAAGTCCAAGAACCGTAATGTTCGCGCTTTCCTGGGTTAGACTAAGCCAAGTTAAAGTGTTGAGAATAAAATGTTACAAGTTATAAACTAAACACAAAAGGTTTCTTAATTTTTAAAAAAAAAACTTAAATTTATAATACTATACATTTTTATACAGCTCTTCATTTACCTGAAATATGTTATTTCCCTCCGAATTGAGAATCATTACGCACTGATCGAAGTGATGGTGCTCCATGGTGCTAGTAGTGTACAAAATAGCCAGCGGCGATTCTGTCTTGGTCTGGAACGCATTATTCGTGCCGCGATGGTCCAGATCGTGACACAAACAGGCCACCAGCAGGCCCAGAATCTCCAGATCCGTCATGAAGCGCTCCATCTTTCCAGTTTTCAACATGGCGAACATCGTTTGGGCCACGTTAAGAGCATGCCGCCAATTGTGGTATTTCACCGGACGATAGTTCTTCCGAACACTCAAGACCCAGCGGCAGAGGACCTATAAAGTTATTATTACACAAAAAATAATATGTATATAAATACTTTATTTGGACAAACCAAGTTCTTCACTTACATCATATGGTATTTGGAACTGAGAGACCAGATTGCACTGCATAAACATGCGAAGAACTGCACGACACGTGTCATCGTCCACCAGCTCAAAGTCTGGAATAAACATTAAATAAATAAATATACAATAAATAAAAAATCAATTAATCTCTATTTGATTTAAACACATCGTTGCAAGTAATTGTTAAATTATAACACTTTTTACTACATTGTAAGACTTAGTTGCAAGCAATTATCTAAATAAATATTAAATAAATAAAAAATCAATTAATCTCTATTTGATTTAAACACAAAGTTGCAAGTAATTGTTAAATTATAAGAATTTTACTACATTGTAAGATTTAGTTGCAAGTAATTATCGTTAATCTTTTAATTGGAATTAGGTACATGATAATCAATTTAAATCCCTTAGGTCGTGTCTAGCATGATCTCGTGATCGAGTTTCGACCTTTCTTACCAGTAAAGGTGAAGCTGTACAGGTTGTAGGACTCCGCCTCGGCAATCGCGTCCTGGGTGAGCTTCTCCGTCTGATCCTGGCTAGCGGTGGCATGGTAACTGAGGCACTCGAGGGCCACCTTCTGTTTGGCCATCAACTTGCAGGCATTCTCGTACATCTGGGTGTTGTGGATGCCCAGGCCGCAGAAGATGGCGAAGGCCTCGAAAATCGAGGCATCCGATTCGGTAAATGGAACGCCGTTGGCCTGTTCAAATGGGTAATCAAATGGGTTTCAGTTTGCTTTGTCCAAGTTCTTATAAATAACAATATGATATTATATGATAATCACCTTGTTGATAAGTTGGGCCACACCAATGACCTTCTTCTGGGCGTTCATAATCGGCATGCAGAGGATGGCCTGGGTGCTGTCGATTTCGTCCTCGGCCCGAATCTGATTGTGATCCCTGACCCATTCGTGGACATCGCAGATGTTGACCGTCTGGCCGGTGGTGGCCACGAACTGGGCAATTTGGGCTAGTGTCGAGGTGCTCAATTCGGTGACAGATGGCCTCGAAACGTTGGCAGCCTGATATTCCCCACCCAGTTCGAACAGCACCGTAAAACGATTGCGCATTTTCTGTCCGATCAATTGAACGGGGGTTTTCCAAAAAGAAATACCCAAAATCAATGGCTTGGAAACGAATCGCAACGCTAGGTGGACTTACCTTCTCCTCGAAGCTATCGGCGGATTTGATGGCGCGGGCGGCTGGCTGATTGGGCTTCTCAATTATCTTCTCCAAATGACTCTGGGGTGGAAGGGGCGAGAAGAAGGACAGAGGGGACATTAAGTGGCTGCCACTAATGGAGCTCCTAACGGTTTCCCCCAAGCCGCCAACTTGTTGATAAATTGCATTGCACCGCATCGCACTCCCACCCCACACTCGGAGAAATAGTATAGGTTTTTAAAGTTGCGGTCAAATCGATATACGCATGGTAAAATTCTGGTATTGCATACGCATATTGTTTTTATCGAAATCTCTCTCGGAGATTCTCTGACTCAGAAAAAGAGAGGAAGAAGCAATATGACAACTTAAAATACGTGAGCGGAAGCGAGAAATAAGAAACTGTCTCAATTCAAAATATAGCGAGATAGAAAGACATATCCCAAATTCAAACTGGCCTGTTGCTTACATTTTGAGCATATCAAGTTAAAATTGATACCACATAACGTAAAATCGATCATCGTTTCATATCAATTTTTTTTGGGGTGTACATTATTATATTACATTTTTATACTGCCCATACATATATGATTTCTTATAAGTAGATTAAGCTAAGCTTTAAATTTGAAAGAAAAAACAAATCATCATCAAATCATTGCTGAATTTACTCTATTGAATTACTTTGTGTTATTGAAATATTATTTTCTACTTGAAATCTTGAATTTGAATTTACAACCTATATATATATATTATTTTAAAATTCTTTTAACATTTTCTTTCAGTGCGCACTCCTCCGCAAACAGGCAACCCTTGCTCTCACTCCCACTGCCTCCCGAGCATAATTAAGCTGACATGTTGCACATGACGGCCATGTCAGCCAAGTTTTCAGAGTCCGTCCGGCACAACTCGACGGTCCCTGCCCCCGTGGGCCAGTTGGGCTTTATGGGCTAATAAATTGTCCATTACACTTACATGCATTTGCATTATCAGCTGGCAGCAGATAATGGCTAATTTGGCACTGGCCCCCTTTAATTTCCCGAATTAAACAATCATAGTAATCAACGGCATTTCATTTGCCAGATTGCAATGTCCAGTGCATATCAAATTAATAACAATTTCCGTGGGAAATGAAAGGGCTTTTGTTTAGTTAACATAAAGGTCAGTCAATTTGGTATTTACGGCCTTCATTTGTTCACCGCCGGCCATAAATTAATACAGCATGCAGTAATTTAATGATATGCATTCATCAAATGGCCGGAGCAAAATGTCTTTCATATGCCAGAGGCCAGGACATCTGTTTTACTCCTTTTACGGGCAGTTTCATTTACAATTTTAATGCGTTATCCCTGGAGGACTATCCATGGGCCATATTCATGCGCCATGGTGGCCAAGGCGGAATATGCAAAACAATTGTACACATGTTCATCGGATGGAGAACCTTTAACATGCGTAAAGTGTATCTCAATTGATTTACACAAAAGCAGGGATGCAAGCAAATAATTATTTGTTCGAAACAATGCCTAATATATGTACTTATTGTGTTGATTTTAAATTTGTTTAATAGGTTGAGGTACTTTTTTTGCTTTTTTTCCTTCACTGATTAAAAATGCAATAGTTAAAATAAATATCTGCATATTGAATGCAAAGATTCGTAGTAAATATTTGAATTAAATGCAAAATCAAAATATTTAATATAAAACATATTAGATTGCATGGTTTAATTTTAACTAAGTTCGAATATATAAGATTCGTTGTTAATCATATTTACTTTTACGTCATTACAAAAAATAATTTCATATTGAAATCAAAGTTTAAAATATTTAAATTACCTATAAATGTTAAATGTAAAATATTACTTAAAATTAATAAAAATCGCATGGGATGAAAAGAATTCCGAAAAATATTTAAATTGAATATGAAATCTTTGGATTTACTACATTTTTATCAGTGTTCTTGCTTATATTTAATTAAGCAATTTATCACATTTAAATTGCCCCCTTTAATAAGCGAAAGTTACTTTAATATCGTTTTATTTTGTGATAATATGACGTAGTCTTGGAACGTTTTATGAATATTCATTATTTCCGATACTCTTCGGTAAGTTGTATTAAACCTGTTGCAGCTACCAGTTTATTCATTCACTATTTTACTTGTAGAAAGTATATAGACTAGTCCAATCAGCAGCCGCCAAGTAATGATAGGCAATTAGCGAAACTTCAGCACAAATAACAAGAGAGAATGCTATAGTCGGGTGCTCCGACTATCAGATACCCGTTACTCAGCTAAAGGGAGGGCGAGGGAGAAGGAGATATACAACTTTGATCGGGCATAACTCATTAACGAATGGTCCGACTTAAAAAAATTCTTCTACATTTCGATAGGTATTGATGAACACTATAAACCTGCATTTTTACTTTTCCGAAATATTTAAATTTTTAAAATTGTTGTTAAGCGTTGTGGGCGTTGGGGGGCGTGGCACATTTTTAAAACAAACTTGCGCTGCGTAGGAACTCATAGAATCTGCATGCAAAATGTCAATCTTCTAGCTTTTATAGTTTCCGAGATCTCAGCGTTCATCCGGACGGACAGACGGACATGATCAAGAATATATATACTTTATAGGGTCGGAAATGCTTCCTTCTAGCTGTTACATACTTTTGCACGAGTACAATATAGTATATTGAATATACCCTTTTACAATTTTTAACGGGTATAAAAATTGCCCAGACCCGGGAATAATTTATCCAAACTCCCTGGGGACATCCACCTCCGAGCTGTCAGAATTCCACTCGATGCCCGACACTTGCTCATTGCTAAATTCCCGCCACGTGGAATCGCCCAAAAAAATAATGTTTCAAAAAAATAACGTAAATTGCACATTTTAATTTCCTTTGGGTTGACAAACCCACAAGCAAAATGGAACAATATGAACGAGAACCGCCATGTTTTAATTGGCTTGAACGAACTTTGGTTGTCTGAAAAATTACATACGTTAAATGAATTTTATGTTCTTAATAGATATCAATGAAGTGCACCATAGACAGTGTGACGACAAAGATAGGAACGTTCTTAAACAACCAGTTTATGTCGAGTTTTTGGTTTTATTATTTTATGTTGAGATGTTGGTGGGATTAAAAACAGGAAAATGATTATTAACCTAGATAATAACTACCTATAATAATAAAAAATTTGAATAATTGAATAAATTGCAACCCGCTCCAATATTTCTATAAAAAGGTGAGCCTAAGCTTCAAAACAATTCAGTCAACAAAATCTAATCTAAAGTGAAGTTCCTGGTTTGTGTTTTTTTTTGTAGTGCAACAATTTTTTTTTGTGAAGTTTCCTGGTTTGTGTTTTTTTTTTCTAGTGCAACAGTTTTTTTTTGTGAAGTTTCCGGGAATTAGGGGAATGCTAACGATCAATGTGGTACTATTCGCTGGATTACTTTTTTGGGTTTATTACCTATGGAGTCGGCGCAGGATGTATATGTTAATGTTAAGATTACCCGGACCCATAGGACTACCAATACTTGGCAGTTCCTGGGAAAATATCATCACCTATAAACGTAAAAGCATTTCCCCAAAGCATACAACGAATATATAATTGAACCTACCCAAACAATAGGCAAATTTAGCTTTCGAGCCAAATATTTAGACAAGTATGGCTCGACCATTTTAACTTGGATTGGTCCAGTGCCAACTGTGATAACAAGAGATCCAAGGATCGCCGAGGATGTATTTACGTCCACCGATTGCCACAACAAAAGCTCGCATATCGTTAATGCGATAACAGGTTGCTTGGGATTTGGATTGTTGTCACTACAAGGTAATAGGAATAACTACATTATTCCTATCTGTCTTACATTTTACTGAGCTTTCATTAGATCCCGAGTGGATTGGCCGTCGGAAACACTTGAACCCATCATTTAAACATGATCTCCTGCTCAGCTTCTTTCACATTTTCAATGCCGAAACAAAAATCCTTGTGAACTCGCTGGACACTTATGTTAGTCAGGGCGAAAAAGATGTGGTTCCAGACATGCTCAGATGGTCGTTTAGAATAGCTGCTCGTAAGTCACTCAGCCATTGTGTACTATTTTGATATGGTTCCCAATATCCTTGCCCCTGTCCGCAGAAACCACCATTGGGTCAGATGTGAAACATGATGAACACTTTAAAAACAATAAACTCGTGGAATGCTTTGAAACGTAAGATAAAACTTTGTACACTCAAAAAAAACGACTAAAATCGCCCTTGGTTTTAGAAAATCGCTTATGAATTTGCTTCACCTGCGATTTTGTCTATATTAAAAAATCTTCAATTTATAAAACATGGAATATTAAAAAAAACCTTAATTAATGGGAAAAAATTTCTAAGAAAATCGTTAAATAGATAATTATTCTAAAGTTTAGAAAATATTTTTTCTTCATAGAAATTTTTTTCTAAAGCACAGAAAAATTTGTTGTTATACCCTTGCAGAGGGTATTATGATTTCAGTCAGAAGTTTGCAACGCAGTGAAGGAAGCGTTTCCGACCCTATAAATTATATCTTGGGTGTTTTTGAACCTATAACCTCCTACTTTTGGAAATACCATTTTTTATCGGAAAATCGGACGACTATATCATATAGCTGCCATAGGAACAATCGGAAAATTAGTGATTAATAGGAATTATCTGCAAGGGTATATAAGCTTCGGCTGTCCAAAACTAGCTTTCTTTCTTGTTTTTTATATATTTCTGAGTTTCGGATTCAATTTTGAAAAAATCGGAAGACCATATCATATAGCTGCCATAGGAACGATCGAAAAATTAATGGGAAAATAATGGGAAATAAATTATAGGTTCTTTGGTTTTTATTGTATTCTCTTCTACTCTATGACATAATTTTTTGTAATATTTCCGAATTTCGAACTACATTTAACAAAAATCAGACGACTATATTATATAGCTGCCATAGGAAGGATAGAAAAAATAATGTAAAATAATACGTAATTTAACATTTGGCTGTAGCTATCTTCCTTTATTCTTTATTTTTAAAAAGGTTAAGTTTTTTTTTTCTTAAGTCAATGGCGATTTTAACCCCCAAATAAAAAATGAAAGACTGGAAAAAAACCTTATAATTTTTCTAAAGTTTTCTTCATCGAAATTTTTTTCTAAAGCACAGAAAAATTTGTTGTTTTCTATATTTAAGAAAAATAATATTTTCAGTGTATAAATTATATTCTTGTATCCTTATATAACCCCTTTCAAACACTTGTAGGCTCATACATATGACGACACTAAATATTTTTATGCCTTTGGCTCAAAACAAAATCATTTCAAAACTATGGGGCTACGACAAACAGAGAGCAAACAATGTTTCAAAAATCCATCAAATGATGGATAATGTAAGTGAATAGAACCGTTTGTGCGTCTGCATCTTAAACGGAAAGTTGGTTCCTAAACCACCATTATTGACCTATTTCTCTGGTTCAGGTGGTTATGAAAAAGAAGAACTCAACGGTAGATCAATCTGATCCTGAGATGAACATTATAATTAATCGAGTAATGGAACTATACCGCAAAGGCGATATTAGCTACGAGGATATAAAGAGCGAATGTTGTATTATGATGGCCGCTGGCTATGATACATCAGCCCTCACGGTATATCATACTCTTCTTCTTCTGGCCATGAATCCCGATCACCAGGATGCGGTCTTCGACGAGCTAAATAGTGTCTTTCCAACTGCCGGCGAGTTTGAAGTGATCTATTCGGATATGCAAAAGCTGGTTTACTTGGATCGAGTGTTGAAGGAGACTCTGCGCCTCATACCAGCTATTCCAATAACGGCGAGGGAAGTAAAGAAAGATCTCCTGCTCTCAAATGGGGTTCTCATTCCCAAGGGAGTATTGATCGGGATCGACATATTTCACACTCACAGAAACCCGGAAGTCTGGGGGCCAGAAGCATCGAAATTTAATCCAGATAACTTCCTGCCGGAAAACGTCGAGAAAAGGCACTCATATGCCTTTGTTCCCTTTGCGAGAGGAAAGAGGAATTGCATAGGTCTTTCTGATTTTCGTTAAAAAAAGATCATAATTGATTCCATATTTTTTATAGGTGCGAAATATGCAATGATGTCTTCAAAGTTCGCTCTAAGCCGAATACTCAGGAATTACAGGATAAAGACAAGTTTTCGTTATGAGGATCTAGAGTACGTTGACAATATGACCACGAAGCTGGCTGAATACCCACGACTGGAATTTGAAAGACGTGTTTAGGAGTTTAAATATAAGGGGTTATTGGGTACAACTCTTACTTTTTTTTAAATAAAATTTTATTTGAGTTAAAAAAAATCAAAATCAATTATTGTGTTGTTAAATGGTTCAAGTTACTTTTTCTGCCTTTATTATTTCTTACTTGTTAAATGTTTAATAAAGTAATTTCTCCCATTGCCACCTTTAATAATACTATTGATAATTATTTTTAATTTCGAGCTAATCTATTTTAATGACGTAGTCTCGGAACGCTTTCTGAATATTCATTATTTCCGACACTCTTCGGTAAGTTGTGTCAAACCTGTTTTAGCTACCAGTTTATTCATTCACTATTTTACTGGTAGAAAGTATATAGACCAGTCCAATCAGCAGCCTCCAAGTGATGACAGGCAATCAGCGAAACTTCAGCACAAATAAAAATTGCCCAGACCTCGACATAATTTACCCAAACTCCCTAGGGACCTCCACCGCCGAGCTGTCAGAATTCCACGCGATGCCCGAATCTTGCTCATTGCTAAATTCCCGCCACGTGGAATCGCCCACAATCGAGTTCCAAAAAAATAATGTAAATTGCACATTTTAATTTCCTTTGGGTTGACAAACCCACAAGAAAAATGGAACAAAATGAACGCGAACCGGGATACTGGACTGGGATATAAAGAAGGTCATAGAGGGCAGGGCCTAATTTTTTTTTATTCTTATACTTATACTCCATGTTTTGATTTGCTTGAACAAACTTTGGTTGTCTGAAAAATTACATAAAATAAATATTATATTCTTAGTACTATTCGCTGGATTACTTTTTTGGGTTTATTACCTATGGAGTCGGCGCAGGATGTATATGTTAATGTTAAGGGTAACCGGACCCATAGGACTACCAATACTTGGCAGTTCCTGGGAAAATATTATCACCTCTCTTGTTCACTTCTCTCTTGTTTTTTTTTATTATTTTTCCGATCCTTACTCTTACTTTTTTTTTTAAATTAAATTTTAATTGATTTTTGCTTTAAAAATTCAACTATCTGAACAGTTAGTAATGGATTTAATTTCATTACCAATAAGTCATCATAACTTGGGGTCTTAATAAAAACTGGTAACTCATATGTTGTGCTTCATAACTAAATTCGGGGGAGAGTTGATATAAAATCAACTAGTTCCTTTTATTTCACTTACCGCTTCGCAACAGTCGAGGTCCACGAGGAAAACCGAGCACCGTTCGCACTTGAGAAGTTCGCGGGCCTCTGTCATAATTTTAGTGACGAGGCACTCGAGATTGTTCTGCTCCTCGAAGATGCTGCGCGCCAGATTGAGGAGGATTTGATTACGCCGGTATTCCTGGACGGACATCTCGAAGAGCTGGGCATTTTGTATGCCAATTCCGCAGAAGGTCAAATACCGACGGAAGATCTCCACGTCGTGTTCGTCGAACTCCATGCAGCCTGAAAGAACCAAACAATGAAGTACATTAACGATTAGCGGATGAAGCCAAAGCCTTTGGATACCCACCATTCGTTTTGTTGATGATTTGCGCCACGCCGATGATGTCGCCCTCGTAGTTGCAAATGGGCATACAGAGGATGGCGTTCGTCTTGTAGCCGGTCTTCAGATCGATTTCACAGTTGAAGCGCGCATCCTTGTAGGCCTCCTTGATGTTAATCATCTGCTTTGTCTGCGCCACCATGCCCGCGATGCCGATGCCAAAGGGAATGATTATCTCCTCGGCACTGGCCCGAGTCACCGCGTCCTTGAGCGCTGCAATCAAACGGGATTCAAGCTCGAGTCAATCAAGGGGAAAACGCTTTGCTATCAAAAATCATGAATAAAATTCTTGAATTAAGATGGCTTCAATCTGAATATTTGCATCTTAACGCCAGACTCGGCACTTTTTAAATTGAAATAATGCTTCTGTGAGGCGATTTATACTTTAGCTCTGTCTTACATACTTTTATTGGAATATTTTGGACTTTAAAGCTTTGAGAAGTGTTAATATAGCAGTTACATTTCAAAACCATTTTATAAATTGCTAATGCCGCTACAATTGAAAGTTAAGCACGTTCAACCTTTCAACCAGACACTGCCTCAAAATTAGTTCAACCGTTGCAAAGCGTATTAGGACCGTTGATAAGGCCCTTCGTGCATCTGAATAAATATTAAATTTATAGGCAAAATATTCACTCTGCCATGCAAGAGATACAAGAGCACGGCCTTGGCAGAAGCACCGAAAAAAGAGGGAATAATATATAAATAAATAATGACAAGGCCCCGAAAATCCGAGGGCAAGAAGTCAAATGTGAATTTGCATGAGCTCGCCGCCGGTTCTGCCCCAATCATAATCTCAGTGGCCCACACAGCGGCTCACATGTATCCGTATCGCATCCGAAACAGTAGATACATCTGTATCTGAGGCCAGCCCATCCCCCCTTTTCCACCATTCCCACCCGACATTTCCCAGCTCTAATCTTTCTCGCATTTTCCCCACTGAATTATGTAGCGGAAGCGGTGGCTTTTACTCACGGATCTGCACCAAAGATTCATTACGAATGTAGCGCACTTCTGTATGAATATGTCGGGCTGTTTGTTTGTGGGCGGAACCTGTGGGAGCACGTCCTCAGAAAATGGATGCTATTTCACATTTGAAGGCGGCCTTTTCGGTTTAATACGGTCGCCGGGCCTGTCGAAAAGTTTTAATGCCCTCCTCCCATCGAGCTTAATTTCGCTAATGTGTTTGCCGGCCCCTTTTGGCCTGGCCAAGAATTATTTGCCCGGCCGCTAATGAGTGTCAATTTGTATACGTCCAATGGGTTGGCCATAAAAACATTTTAAAAATTGCCTAAAGGGTGAAATTTTGGGGGAAAAGGTAAGCTTTATAATTTCCAGTTCCATAAAGTAAAGCAAATGTAACATTTCGTATTGATTTCTACTTCTCAAGAATTCATCAAATTTACTAATAACCAAAAGACAAAATCTGACAATTAAAATGCTGTTTTTTTTCCTTCTATCTTGATTGCTTTTGCCTATTCAAAGCTTATACGCGGTATGTGATCATGTTTCCCCAGTCTAGCTTTTAACACAGTCCTTCAATTTAGCCCTCCTGCATTTGTGGAAATCACCGAGCGCACTTGACTCGGCTTATGTATCCCTTTTCCCATTTTTCATTCATTTTTGCTGTCTTCATCCATTGTTTTGCTGCAGTTCGTTCGGTGCATTGTTCGCCTTAATTAAAGCGGGATTACCTGTGCCACAAGGATTCCGCCCACAAACATACAGCCTTACAACAGCAACGTACATAAACATATATGGGCAAGGAAATTGCCAATGAAAGGGCAAAGTTTCCATTGCAGGCTCACCTGTCTTTTGAGTGACATCGAATAGCTTGGCCACCAGATACTTGTTGGTGGGCGAGCCCTTGGCCAAAAACAGAGAGCCACGATCCGCGTGGGTGAGCAGGCCGACATTGACCAGAATCTTGTGGCACAGCACGTCGATGTCCAGCTCGTTGGCCACGTCGCGAATCAGTTCCATGAAGAGCTCACCCTCGTCCAGGTCCATCAGATGCCTCCGGCTCTCGGGAAGCGACGATGCTGAAGAGTTCGAGAGGCTCCTCGGCGATTTCTGCAGGGAAAAGTGGGTAGACATGAGGAAACAAACACCATAAACGTTAATAGAAGGCTTGAATTGGGTTTATGCTGATAAAATGACCACACTGAGAACAAACTGGGGTCCTAATAAAGAATTATTGTTTACTTTAGAAAATTAAAAACGTTTTCAAAAGTTGGTGCTGTATTGAGGTATTCCTGGTCTAGCAGTTAAGGAGATTTTAGAGATTTGTGAGTTGGCCAAGAGTAATTGCTCTCTTGATACGGGAATAATGGAACAGGAAAAACAAAAATAATGCGAAAATTTTGGGAGTGATTTTTTTCTGTAGAACGGACCATGTAAAATAGTCAAATACACAATATTGAAGTGTTGAAGTGTGGATTTTGAGGCTGCCAAATACGACAATGAAACCCTCAAACTAAGCCCCCGCTTTGTTCTTGAAAACGCAAGTTAGTAACTTTCCACTTGACATTCTGCCTTATGAATTCGATTTCAGAACGTTGAGCCCTTTAGTGTTCCGCAATTTGGTAAAAGTTTAGATACACCGAAAAAAATGATCATAGAAACTAAACTACTCCTACATTGACTAAACTATTGATTAGTATTAAATTAATACTTTCGGGATTGGTATAGTTAAACTTTCGGTATAGAAATTAATCCACAAAATATATACAGAGTTCCAATTTTATATTATTCAATATTGCACTTTTAATCTGGACCTAGTATATTTTTAATACAACAAGTATCCACAACAGTGCTGCCATTTTGTCCTTTTTAAGGACAGATCTGTCTTTTTTTTAACGGCTTCATCCTGAAAAAAATTTCAAACATCCCCTGTCCGGAAATTGGTCCTTTTTTTAAAAATAAGGTTTTGATTGTTATTCTTTGCTGGTCGTATTTGTATAAACCTGTTTTTATATGTCTAAACGGCTTTTTAAACATCATTCTTACGGTTAGGCACTTAAAAACTAATTATTTTTACGAATTATCAAAGAGACGTGAAGCAATCGATGGATTTTCTTTATTGTAAGATTTGTTTCTATAGCAAAAGCATGAGGAAAACATTTTAAAACAAGAGAGAACGCTATAGTCGGGTTGGTGTCCCGACTATCTAATACCCGTCACTCGGCTAAAGGGAGTGCGTGGGAGATGGAGATATAAACTTTGATCAGCAATAACTTTTTAACGAATGGTCCGATTTAAAAAATTTCTTCTACATTTCGATAGGTATTGATAAACACAACAAAACTGCATTTTTACTTTTCCGAAATATTTAAATTTTTAAAATCGTATATAAGCGATTGTGGGCGTTAGAGGGGGCGTGGCACCTTCTTGAAATAAACTTGCGCTGCGTAGGAACTCCAAGAATCTTTATGCAAAATGCCAATCCTCTAGCTTTTATAGTTTCCGAGATCTCAGCGGATCTCAGCGTTCATACGGACGGACAGACAGACGGACAGACGGACATGGCTATATCGACTCGGCTATTGACCCTGACCAAGAATATATATACTCCAAGAATCTTTATGCAAAATGCCAATCCTCTAGCTTTTATAGTTTCCGAGATCTCAGCGGATCTCAGCGTTCATACGGACGGACACACAGACGGACAGACGGACATGGCTATATCGACTCGGCTATTGACCCTGACCAAGAATATATATACTTTATAGGGTTGGAAACGCTTCCTTCTCCCTGTTACATACTTTTGCACGAATACAATATACCCTTTTACACTCAAAAAAAAATTTTAGAAAATCGCCTATGGATTTGCTTCACTGGCGATTTTTTCTATATTTCTGGAAAATTTCTTAAATTTAATACCTTTTTTATTAATTTGAAGAAAATTTTCTTACCAGTAGAAAATTTGCTTTATTTTAAGGGGGGGGTATGGTTAATTCGGCCAAAAAAAGGCCTATTTTCATGAATTTTTTCACACGATACGGTTAATGTTAGATAAATTATTTTATTATTATATCAAAGTACAACACTTAAACTATATATTCCAAAATTTTCATTGAAAAAAATTAAAAAATGAGCCGTCTGCGGCCAATCACCGTAGGCGCCTCCAAAAAAAGAGGCTTTGCGGTGAACAGCATAACTCATTACTGGATCATTTGAAAAATATAAAAAAAAAATGTCCATTAGTTAAGATGTTTCTTGAGGTAATCAGGTCGAGTTTTTTTTTTTTTTTAATTTTTTGGATTTTTGGTAATACTTTAAAGTCAAAAACGTGATTTTAGCCTAAAAAATTGGATATATTAGTTATTATCACTATGGACGGCAGTCCATGTAGTGACGAAGCGCACCAGGAGAGTGTGCGAAGGCGACTACTATATATACACGAAGAAATGAAAATCTGCTGTGATAGTCCGATCGTAATGAGTAATACACCAAATTAAAGGTATTGCTAAAACTTAAAGGATTGCATACCAAGACCTCAAGAAAATCAATTGGTTTGGGAGGGAGAGCGGTGAAAGTGTAAAAGTGAAAATTTAGAAATTTGGATCTGTTGGGGCCGGTGGGGATAATTGGCCCCCCGGACTACGTTAGTTGTATTGCTACTGAAAATGCGCTTAATATGAGGGGTCATATCAGAAAATCGGACGCTCCGTTCAAAAGTTATAGCCAAAATAAGATTTGCTTCTTCTTCCCAAAATGAAAATTTAATTCTGTTTGTCAGTTTGTCAGTTTGTCCAAAATATGTTTTTTAAGTTCTGAAAATTTGATATGACGTTCATCACATCGATATAAAAAACTTTTGTTCTACCACTTTTGGAAAAACCCGCTAGTTTAGCGGGAAAACAGCTATAAATAGCTATAATTCGGAAAGCCGTAACTTCTATACTACTAAAGCTACAGACCTCTGCTGCATCTCGTTTGAAAGGTATTTTTAAATGCTATAAACGCCTTCTATATGCAATTTGTGTAAATGTAATAGTTAAAAAGATATAAACAAAAGAAAATTTGTTTAAACTTTTTTTTTAGCTTTTTTTAAATTTTCTCAAAAACGGCTCTAACGATTTTCCTTACAACTTTAAACTGTATAGCCCTTGAGATTCCTTAAATTTTGGTATATAACACATTACTGTAAAAAATCACGTTTAAAAGTTATTAAGAAACGAAAATAGCCACTTTTGCCAGCTCATAACAATTAATGCTGCCTAAGGGCCGTTCATTTACGAGCCGAACAGATTTGGGCCAAACAAAATTTTTACATTTTTGATTTGCCTGAACATTTTTTTTACATGTTCTATTCGGAAAATTAGCAATCACGTGTATCAGGATTTGTCCGAAAAAAAATTATTTTTTTAGTTAAAATTTTTTAAAGTTTTTCAAAAATTGACAAATTTGAAAAAGTACCCTCTCATTGAAAATCTTTATCTCCGGTTATATGAATCCGCGTGACTTCATGTGTTTTGATTTAATTCTTCTAAAACCTCTTCTTTAAAAAAAAATGTTAAAAAAAATAAGTTTTTATTTTCTTAAAAATAAAAACAAATTAAGATTCTAAAAAATTTTGTATTTACATTTTTTTTTATAAATCAATATATGCGCCATATTGTTAGTTACAATCGATTTTTGTAAACAGTTGGAGCCATTTTTAGTTTTTAAAATATCGAATTTTTTTTAAAATGACCTCTGCTTTTTTTTATGAAAACACGTTGCAGCAAGTAGGGCTACTCTCTCACTCTTATCGGATCCTTATGGAATTTATGTTTTCTCATCGTTTACTAGTCCTTTAACAATTTTTAATGATTAAAAGTTAAGTTTTAAGTGTTTTAACAATTATTGAATGACAAAAAGTAATTTTTTAATCTTTAAAAAAATTACAATTATTTATCTAACGTGCTTAGAAGCATTAAATTTTGTATGTGCATATCCAAACTGTATTTTAGGGTCAAGGAATCGGTAAAATTGTTTTAAACCGTTCCATTATACAATTATTAACTTTAATAAATAAAAAATAAATAAATAAATAAATAAATTAATTAATAACTAAGTTATATGGGGATGACTTTTGGTCATGGTATGAGGTATACTAATATGTAAATTAAACCCAGGGTATAAATTGTCCCTTTAAAAACTTCTGATATCAAACAAAAACACCTCTTAACGAGGTAAAAAAATAGTGACGACCGCACCTTCAACATACAAAAGATCTGATATCATATTTTGTGACGAAAAATAATTTTACATTCGAAAATATAAAAACACTTTCTAAAATTTACTTTTTCGGCACGCTACAATAGAAAATGTTCGTGTGGGTAAAATCTTATAAATTTGTCTGAAGCGGGCCGAATGAGTAAATTTTAGAAAGTGTTTTTATATTTTCGAATGTAAAATTATTTTTCGTCACAAAATATGATATCAGATCTTTTGTATGTTGAAGGTGCGGTCGTCACTATTTTTTTACCTCGTTAAGAGGTGTTTTTGTTTGATAAAATAAAAAATAAAAATTAAAAAAAAAAAAGCTCGACCTGATTACCTGCGGATTTAGGTACAGAAATTATGTGCAAAATTTCAGAACGATCGGTACATTAAATTTCGATGGACAATGTTCACCGACTTAAAAAAACATACTTTTCAGGAGAACGATTTAAAGTTTTGGACGCGACGTGCAACTGTTCGGGACCCCTCGTTCAAATGGTCATATTTTTTCTTTAATTTTCATCTGATTGACATGAAATTTTTACACAACATTCTTAACGTGTTGTACATTAATAAAAAAAAATAAAAAAAAATCGAAAAAAAAAAAATAAATACCATACCCCCCCCTTACTCTACGAGTAACGGGTATAATTAGCGCAATTTTTATTCTCTGCTTTTTTTTCAGAAAAATGTTCAGATTTTTACGACTCTGATTCGGGCTTGACACAGTCTTTGTAAATTTTTGTATTACCAATGTAATTACTTGAAATGCTTTTATTATACCCTTGCAGAGGGTATTATGATTTCAGTCAGAAGTTTGCAACGCAGTGAAGGAGACGCTTCCGACCCCATAAAGTATATATATTCTTGATCAGCATAACTAGACGAGTCGATCTAGCCATGTCCGTCTGTCCGTCTGTCCGTCTGTCCTTCTGTCCGTCTGTCCGTCTGTCCGTCTGTCCGTCCGTCTGTCTGTTTCTACGCAAACTAGTCTCTCAGTTTTAAAGCTATCGGGCTAAAACTTTCCCAAAAGTCTTCTTTCTGTTGCAGGTAGTATATAAGTCGGAACGAGCTGGATCGGACAACTATATCATATAGCTTCCATAGGAATAATCGGAAAAAAAAATGAAAAAAAATTAGATCTTGGGTGTTTTTGAACCTAAAACCTCCTACTTTTGGAAATGCCATTTTTTATGTAATCCTGAATTTCAAATAAATTTTTTTCAAAATCGGACGACTATATCATATAGCTGCCATAGGAACGATCGGAAAATTAATGGAAATATAATAGGAAATAAATTATTGCTTCGTTGAATTTTATTGTATTCTCTTCTACACTCATAGAAATTTTCCGGTAAAATCGCCCTAAAAACAAGGAAAATCGCCCTAAAACGGGGGTCAATGGCGACTAGGCAACAAATCTAGGGCGAATCGGCCTAAAAATACGGGTGAATTTGTCATACATTTAGGGCGATTTTTCGTAGATCTAGGGCGATTTTTCTATTTTCAAAGGTAATTGCCCTAAAAATAAGAAATTAGACCTTTAAATTAAATCCAGTTTCCTTTAAATCCAGGGCGATTTTTCTGGACTTATAGGCGAATTGCCCTGGAAATCGGAAAAAATACCTTTAAACTAAAGGCAGTTTTTCATAAATCTAGGGTGGTTTTTCTTATATTTAGGGTTTTTTTTCTATTTTTGAAGGCGAATCGCCATAAAAATAAAACCAAATAAAAGCAAAAATATCAATTCATTTTTCGTCGAGGGGGGGGTTATGGGTGGTTGATATTTCCTGGGAACTGGACTCAACACATACACACACACACACGAACATCGTTTCAGCTAATTTATTTGTTGAATTGTCGGCGCTATATCGGACGATGCCGTTGGGGGGCAGGAGGCAGCAGACTTGTATAACCGCCGGTTATAACTGAAAAATCATCTTTGTAATCGAATTTAGGAGATATATATAAGGAGAAAAAACAACTTACTTGAGAAAAACATTAGGTGTCACTACGCGGGATCGAACCCACGGCCTCTCGAGCTGGAGTCTAACGCTCTAGCGCTGCACCACAGTCCCATCGCGCTAAGCAACGTACAAACACTGTACACATCTTATTTTCCTGCGGTCTAAGTTATACAAACAAAAACTTGTATTTTTTTGCTGATGGCTGGGATACTTCGGGCCGTTCCTTCGCATGCTTAACATAAATTAGTCTTTAAACTCAGAATTTCCATATTTATTTAAGGTTTAAAGACTACTTTAAATTTAACATGCGGACGAAAAAAACTTAACTAGTAATAAAAACTCTAATAACAAAATAAAAAAGTGTTGACCCACACAGGAATCGAACCCACGACCTGTATTTTCAAACAGCAAATCTGAAAGTGCGAGTGCTTAGACCGCTGGGCTACCCGTTTTCAAACTTTTGGTGCGATTTTTAAGGCGATTCGCCCGTGAAGTTAGGAAGATTTTCTAACTCACTTGTTTTGACCTGTCAACTACACACACATGTTCATAACATGTTTTACATGTATGTATGTATCCATTAAAATTCGTTTGAATCTTGGTAGTATTTAGGGTAATTTTTTGTGCTTTTTTGTTCAACGTTTTAGGGCGATTTCGCCCTAAAAAGAAGGAATTACTTTTGGAGTCGACTCATAAAAATTCGCCCTAAAATATAGGACAAATTTGCCTTTTTGAAAAAACTAACCCTAAAAAATATTTTCCATGGCGATTTTTCGTATATTTAGGGCTAGTCACCTGTATAATAAGAAAATTTTTCGTAGTTTTAGGGCGACCTCGGTTTTAGGGCGACTTTTCTAGTATTTAGGAAAAATTTCTATGAGTGTACTCTGGGATATGAGTCTTTTTAAATGTTTTCGAATTTCGATTTTAATTTTATCAATATCGAACAACTATATCATATAGCTGCCATAGGAACGATCGGAAAATTAGTCATTAATAGGAATTATCTGCAAGGGTATATAAGCTTCGGCTGGCCGAAGCTAGCTTCCTTTCTTGTTATTTTAATAACACTATGCAGCATCAAAAATTTACCTCGATGGATGCTATATTTTTGGATTCGTTACGAATTCCCAAGTTGAACTGCGTTTTCCAATAAGTTCCCCGACGCAAGGATTCTTAGCAAAAGGACCTCAAAGTTCGAACAATGCTGAAATTGGCCAACTTTCCGGAGCTCTCAGAGGCAAACGGATTCATGGTTTGATTCGATGTTAATGTTTTTTAAAAGATACACTCTTTATCTTTCAAACCCCATACTTAGAATAATTTTAGGATTTTTATTAAGGGAGGAACAAATTTTAGAAAACATAGTCAAAAAATATAAAAGCATACAGCTGCGGTCAAAATAGTAGTAGTGTTGCCGCCCTGTGTTTTTAAAGGTTTTTTGAGGTCCTTTTGCTAAGAATCCTTGCGCCGGGGAACTTTTTGAAAAACGCAGTTTAACTTGGGAATTCGTAACGAATCCAAAAATATATCATCCACCGAAGTAAATTTAAAAACCATTAAAAATGCTGCACAGTGTAATTATAGATTAAAAGATCAAAAGATCATTACATAATTAAATTTAATATTATATCCATTTAAATTAAGTAAAAATATAACCCTTTGATGAAAACTGTGAAAAATGTGTAAGTATTTACTTTTGTCCTGTTTTTTTTTGTCCTTTTTTAATTTTTTTTGTCCTTTTTTTCCCGGTTTTTTTTTTGGCTTATCTGTCCTGTTTTTAAAGCTAAGTGATGGCAGCACTGATCCACAAGTTAAACTATGGTTTTTTTTGGGTGTAACTAACAATATTTCAAGATCAACAAATAATAATTTTAAGCTTTTACTTTCTCAATTATTTTTTAGCACAATATTAAGTTAAATACCAGGGACCGTAAATAACAGAGCTCGTAAAAAAAGGTCTCATTGTGCTTGTTGTCAGAAAAAACCCCTCACATACTGACCCCATACGAAGCTGTTAGAGAGAGACCCTAAAATTTCGTTTGCCTTAGACTTGCTCTCTGCTCAACCGGTGACAGATTTCGTTTGCTCGGTCGGGTCTGTGCTCACCCGAGACCCTTTTCGTCGTTAATACTCGGAAAAGGTCTTTTGAACATGTATGTGTGCTTCTCGTATAGCTCGGTAAAAATTTTTACACAGCTTGCTTTGTTGCTCTCTTATAGCTGGATAAAAATTTGAAGGCTCTTTCCTCACCGAGCAGCCTTAATGATTCTCAGGGGTCTCTTTTTTCACCATTCTGGATGGTCAAACCTATACACGGAAATTGAAAATTGTACTTTGTTTCATGGTCGCCTACCATGACCAACAAAATTAATTTTTATGGCTAAAATTTATGTCACCTTATTTGAAGATAGTTGCGAAAGTTGTGCTAGTCCTACCTGCATAACATGCGCGGATCCACGGGGGGTGATATGGGTGATATATCACTCCCCACTCGGGTGAAAAATGAAAATAATTTTGGTATTGAAAAAGTATGTAACAAAAATTGTTCTGATATCACCCCCCACAAAAAAATCCTAGATCCGCCACTGCTGCATAACAAATATCAGAGGAAAGGTAATTTTCGGCACTTAATTTCATCCTGAACAAAAGACATAAAATCTTTAATTTGTAATATGAAAAATATAAACATGAATAAATAATAATATTAATTGGGATTTTTCATTCTATATAAATGTTTCTACATTTTTAAATATTTTAATATAAAGTGGTTTTAGTCTCTATATATTTATATTTTATTTTACCTATAATTTTTGTTCTCTCGCTTTCGCTCTCTCTCAAATGCTTTGCCTGTCACAAAATATCTGAGGCAACAACACAAGCAAACCCAGCAACAAAACTAAAGACCTTTTGTAGGAGACCTTTTGTTGTTTTGCTCACCTACTGACTGTCAATATATGAGCGACGAACGATTTTGTTCGTATCGAGCGGTCAGTTGGGGACCGATCCGAGTGTTCCGGTCAACCGAAAACCCGAGACCGAGAGCCCGAACGAAACGAAAAAAGGGTTGTTGCTCAGACCCTGAGCTAGACATTCTCAATTTTGGGGTCTTTCAACTGAGCAGCCCGATTAGAAAAATTCGGTTGACCGTTTTTTACGAGCTCTGATTTTTTGAACCAAAAAATCAGGCACTTAGGATCGACATACGCAAAAAAGGAAAACACCATAGTGATCCTCTTTGATTAATCTATTCATTATCGCTATGATTTTTATTTTTGGGATTTTTATAATATTCCTCAAAAATAATCATTATTTTTGAGTTTTAAAATAAAAATCAAAAATAATCATTATTTCTGATCGAAAAAAATAAAAGTCAAAAATAATGATTATTGTTGATTTTTATTTTTTTCGCTCAGAAATAAAACTCACTTGGACGCCACGGCTTTTCTGTGCCGATTTTCGGCGTTTTTTTTTGCATAGTCCCATGGAGCGAATGCAGACGTACCACCTCTGAAAAAAAAAACTTGAACTTGGCTTCTGCATCCCGGTAAATGGTATCATTCTTATAGTCAGTAAAGGGGATACTTCTAGCCTTTGTTTACGTTTATGTCTTTAAACAAACATTATGTTTATGTATTTAACCATGGATTGCAGGTCGAAATGCACTTGTCTTTCTCTCTCACTGTACAAGAACTAATTAACCAATGAAGGCCGCCAGCTCGACAATACATACTGGAACAACATTTAACAAAGTGCCACCGCTTTTTGAAATCTCTAGAATCTCTTATTCTTAGGAACAGTTATCCTCTTCTTCTTAAGAATTCGCGGATTTTGCAGAACTAATTTAAATATCAAACCATGTATAGAAAAGGGTTTAAGGTAAGTAGAATTTGGTTAACAAAGTCTGAAGTAGTAGTTGTTCTTAAGAATTCGCGGTTTGTCTTTCTTGGATGGGAAGTTGTGCTGATTACTTAATTCCTGAATAAAAACGTATCTGAAATCGATTTTTTAAGAACCGCGAATTCTTAAGAACAATTAATACCTCAGACTTTGTTAGCCAAATTCTACTTACCTTAAACCCTATACATGGTTTGATATTTAAATTAGTTCTGCAAAATCCGCGAATTCTTAAGAAGAAGAGGATAACTGTTCCTAAGAATAAGAGATTCTAGAGATTTCAAAAAGCGGTGGCACTTTGTTAAATGTTGTTCCAGTATGTATTGTCGAGCTGGCGGCCTTCATTGGTTAATTAGTTCTTGTACAGTGAGAGAGAAAGACAAGTGCATTTCGACCTGCAATCCATGGTTAAATACATAAACATAATGTTTGTTTAAAGACATAAACGTAAACAAAGGCTAGAAGTATCCCCTTTACTGACTATAAGAATGATACCATTTACCGGGATGCAGAAGCCAAGTTCAAGTTTTTTTTTTCAGAGGTGGTACGTCTGCATTCGCTCCATGGGACTATGCAAAAAAAAAACGCCGAAAATCGGCACAGAAAAGCCGTGGCGTCCAAGTGAGTTTTATTTCTGAGCGAAAAAAATAAAAATCAACAATAATCATTATTTTTGACTTTTATTTTTTCCGATCAGAAATAATGATTATTTTTGATTTTTATTTTAAAACTCAAAAGTAATGATTATTTTTGAGTTTTATTTTTTTTGATCAAAAATAATGATTATTGTGTGAGTTATAAAATAAAACTCATAATGATTACGGTCCTTGTTAAATACCCGTTGATTTTACAATCATCTAACATCTCAAAACATCTCAAGTTTTTCTTTGAACAGTACTTTTGTTCGGAATGGGAAATCGGACTAATTTCGTTATTTAATTAGTTCCCATATAAATAGCTTTATTATTAGCCGGCCTTATTATTCCGCTGGACGAGAGAGCAGTTTAAATATTCAACAGTGTATTTAAGGCAATAACGGCTATTGTCTCTCCTCACGTTCCATTATTTCTGTTTTCGATTTCTGGCCATTTAACCCGACCCCCAATTTCATTGGAAATTAACTTGGCCCGGTTCAAAGGGTGACTATTAGCAGCAGTTGGCAGTTGTGCCTTTAAGCGGTGCCCCTTCGCCCTTCGTCCTGTGGCAATGTGGTAATTGAATACCGAAAAAGGCCCCTCCGGTCCTGGATCCCCCGATTCCTCCATTCCAGTGACCTGTGACCTGTGCGTGCGAGTGGCCAATTAACCGAGTTGGGAGCTGCGAGCTGCGAACATTGCGTGCACTGTCCTCATCCTGGTCCTGAAAACAGGCCATCCCATTCCACAAGGCTCGCCAGCCCAGCCCACATCCCTATCATTTTTACTGACAAATTAAAGCAATTTAGTGTTGGTGCGCTGCCCTTTCTTGTACAAACATTTCCATGTGGCACTTGGCCAGAAATATCAATAATTACAATGTACAACAAAGTATTGTACTTGTAGAAAACTATATTCTTAAGAAATTTCGTGGATTTTCAAGGCTCTATAAATTATTGTACAGAAAATAAAGCAATGAATTAACTTCCAATCGATTTTTTCTACACCTAATGATTTCACTATTTAATTATGGCGAAAAAGGCAGACAAATTAAGTAATTAAGTGCCGTTAAAACCCGACTTAGCAGCCTTTTAAGAAAAGAAAAAGCTGCGAAAAGTCTCGCCAAAAAAAACGGGGCGTAAAATAATCTGCGACTTGTTTGGACTGAACTGAAAGTTAGAAAAAACAGTTTTGTTTGTGTTCGGGCGGGAACAATGCAAATTCATTAAATAAAATGCAGACAAATAAAGGGAAATGAAAACAAAGCCGAGCCAGTCAGAGCGTTAAGTAAATTTGAACTTCAGTCAGTGGCATTGGGTGTTCCCCTTAAAACAACAATAAAATCAACAGAACGATGTTGAGCAGTCGTGCTGATTTTATTATTGTTCTTTTTATTTTTATTTGTTCGAAAAAGGAAAGTGAAAACATGAAAACGGAATGACTCTTAATGGGAAAAACGTCCTGCATGGCATGAAAATTTCACTGCTATATACTCGGCTACCGATACAAATGCGGATAAACAACAGGGGCTAAGAACTGCCAATACCCTGAACGGGGATTGCAGTTTGCATTGCGTAACATGCACTTAAATAAATTGACAATATCGACAACAAAACGGGGGAGGGGCAGGGGGAGGCGGAAGCACACGTGCTCTGTTCACCTGCTGCAAAAAAAAAACGAAAGAAAAAATTGCATTCACTAAGCCAGACAATCGCTGAAAGGTCTCAAAGGTTGACTGCTTGTTGTTTTACCCAGGACACTGGCCTAGTTTTCCCCATTTTCCTTCCTTTCACCCATACCCACTCACACACATTCACACACACTCATGGGCTGCCTGAAAGAATTTTCCACTGACTTTTAGTTTTGATTCACAAGTGCCCAGGTGAGTGCCGATTTGCATGCGGGACTCAAGCGCACTTCTTGTTTTGATATTTTTCTGTTTTTGCTCAACCAATTGCAAGAGCAGAAGAGCAATTTGCAGTTCAAGTTGTGATCTAACATAATTTGGATGGATTTTTCAGAATGGTAAACATTTGAAAAACGCATGGTCCAAGTGAGTCTCGATGACAGTTGCCATTGGCAATGAGTGGGTCAAAGGAGTTCAATTGAGTTCTCGAGTTGAAGCACTTTTCCGATGGCCATCACGGGCGATCCAAATAAACAGGCAAATAAATAATGAGAAGGTAATTGAGTTAAATATACTCGAGGGTGGTTCGTATTCTCTCTAATGTAAATATTATCTAATGTATTTTAAATCAAAAAAAATAAAACATAATAGTCGGAGAAAAGCTTAAAATTTAAATTTATATAGCCTCTGGACAATGAAAACAAAGAGAACTATAATTAAGCATTTATATTTTTTAAAAAAGAAAAGCATACATTTTTCATATATTCCAATAAAATGGTTCACATGAAATTCATTTTACGAAAAGACCATTCTTCATCGACAAAGGTCGCTTCATATATATTCCGCATGTACAGCATTTTATTTTATGTTATTTTCCCGCCGAAGGGGGGTTACAGAAAATATCAAATAAAAGTTAATTGAAAAATACTTGACGCCGACGTGAGGTAGCGATTTAAAAACCTGCCGGCGGAGGTTGTCAATAAATAACCAATAAATACATATAGCACGCTTTTCGGCTGTCGATTGTGGGGGTTTTGAATTCGGGGTTTTGGAAGCGAGCAATTTAATTTTTAGTGCCTGAATTAAACATAAGCAGAAGGTCGTGCAAAAGGCAACATTGTGGAAATGCCACTCCACTCTCAAAATACGAATCCGAATCCATGTGGCTGTGTGAGTTTTTCCAATTAGCGAACTTCACACGCAGCCAGAGACACCAAAGAAAAGCGGAAAGCCAGCCAAAGGAAATTTGTGAAAATATCAATTTAGTTAATTCGCTCGGCGAGAAGGCGAACAAAGTTAAATAAAAGCGGAAATCCAGCGCAGTGGCAGCAGTGCCAAAAGTACAACAAAACAGGGCAAAACAAAGCAGGGCAAATACAAATACCAGCTCAAACAGTCGGTAGTCGGTGGGCAAATAGAGCACTGACAATGCGAACGGCTGAAAGGATGGTGGCTAAGTGCTGGGGACCCACTGCAATTGCCACTGCCACTTGGCAGCTGCATTCGCACTTGCACTTGCCATCGCTGGAAGCCTTTGTTTGGCGGCAATTTCGGGGGGCTAAAATGGATTGGATGGATGCGATGGCAATAATGACACCCCTCTGCTTAGGCCACCGAAACATGTTTGGTCGACAAAAAGTGCTGGGAAAACTTTCAATAAACATTTTCATTTCAATCATTAATGTAGGGTGATCGTAAAAATGCATCCTCTTAAATATTTGATATGAAGTTTAGGGAAATTCTGCAGGTTGTACTTCAAAATTTATATTTAAAGGACGATCTTTTTTAAAGATAGAATTTTAGTTAAAATCCCTTATATTTGTAACTAATCAACTGAAATTGAAAATCAAAAGAAAATCAAAAGAAAGTTATTAAAGCGTAGATAATGTATATTTTACTTTGAAAGCATTGGACCCTACCATTCCAAAGTTTTTGAATCCGCAGATGGCTAACTCTTATTTGAAATTCCTAAATTAAAGCATAGCCTCTTAGAAAATAAATTTAAAATAAAGATTTGTTCTTGGAATCAGAATCTTTTTTGTCAGCTAAAAAATAAGGATTCCCATGAGATCTTCTGGTCTCATCATATTATTATTTTAGAGTTCACAAGTTGTAGCGATAGGAGGAAATCTTTATGCACTGATAAAACAATGCAATAGTAAAAATAAATATCTGCATATTGAATGCAAAGATTCGTAGTACATACATGAATTAAATACAAAATCTAAATATTTAATCCTAAATATATTAGATTGGATGATTTAATTTGGTAATATTTGAATTAATGCCGAATATATTAGATTCGTTTTGTTATTCAATGGATGAAAAGCATACCGAAAAATATTTAATTTGAATATGAAATCTTTGGATTTACTACATTTTTTTATCAGTGTAGTATTTACAAAATAACATACCTGCTGAACGGTGGGCGAGGCGGCCATCCACTGCTGGAAGAGATCGGAGGTGACCGAAGGACGCTTGTGCGGCTTGCGATTCTCGATGAACTCCTGCAGTCGACTCAGGGCCTCCGGAGGAGCCCTTTCCGTCAGCCACTTCTCGAAGGCCTCCGGCTTCTCCTCGAACAGCCGGGCCACCTCATCGACATCCTGCTGCGTGGCCGAGATGTTGCTCGTCTTGGCCAGCCTCTCCTGCTGACCCGTTTGGGTCTGAATGCTGGCTGTAAGCGAAGGGGATTGGGCTGGGGAACTGGCGGCAGGTGGTGTCATCAGCCGCGCGGCAGCTTCACTTTCGCCGGATGGAGATCTCAGCTTGATTTCTGGACTGCGATTGGTGGCCACAGGTCGATTGTTATTGCTCTGCCGGTGATGATGCTCCAGTTTGATCTGATTGCCACCTGAACTGCTGGAGGGGATGGCTCCAGCTCCCGGTCCAGATCCAGTTGCAGATCCAATTCCAGCTGCCGTTGACATGGCCGACTTGTTGGCGCCATTGGTCAGCGGTTTGGACGACGACGACGACGTTGTGGCGGCTGTAGAGCTGCTGGTGGTCATTTCAACCGGAGCTGCGGCGCCGCCAGCTGGCGATGACACATCTGTCATGTTGCTGCTGCTCACTGTGCCGTGCCTGAAATCATTGCGGGCAAAATGTGGGGACCACCTCCTCCTCCTCCTGCGATCCTTCTGGTCGCCTCGTTAGCCTGGCTCCGAATCCTGCTGCGTCCGCTGATTAAGTCACGTACTCGCCCACTTATGGGGATGCCGGAGTCCAACCTGTTGCTCTCCACACTCCTTGACTTTAATGGCCAGGTGCGTGGCTCTGGGGTAATTGATGATGGGCCAGACTCATCGGCCGGTTAGCCGCCAGATTTTACTTCATGCACGCCTGCCCTTTTGTTTGTCTTTTTCGATGGCTTTAAATGCGTCCACTCGCCGGTTAACAGTTGATTTTTCCCTTTGATTGAAGGCCAACCTGGGGGAGGAGAGACCGGAGAAAGTTAGTATTTGATGGCGGATTAGGGGCCAGCTTAAATGGAACAAATGGAAAGTTTAGACGCAACTTTGCCACATTGCCACTTGAGGCTAATGGCTGGCTGCCATTAAGGGAATCGCTTTCGAAATTCTAGATGAGCAGGGCGTGGCCTAACCAAGCCATTAACTTTGAGTGCGGAGCGCGGAGGGGAGCCGCAGGACCTCCCACGTATCTTCTTATCAGTTGCTTAAAAATTAATGAGTTGCCGGGAAGTTTGCCGGGGATTTTACGTGGGATTTTTCAGAGTAGTTTGCCCTTGCACTTTCAGTGATTTTCTTAAATTTTTATGCTTAGAAAAGGGGATAGGGGAAATTTATATTAAATATTTTAAATTTTCCAAAAAAAAAAAATGTACTTACAAAAATTAATTTTTGGATTTTATAGGTAATATTTTTTAAATATTTATCACAAAAATGCACAATAATGACTACATTTTTTTCGTTTATGATTTAAAAATCTTGAAAAAACAGTAGAAATGGGGATAAGGGGAAATTTAATTAAATATTTTATATTTCCAAAAAAAATATTGCAATTTATTTTTAACAAATATTTCTAGGCGTTACTAATATTTGGAAATACATAAAAATTAATAAACATTTCATATTAAATGAGTTAATCGTTAGTAGTAGTTACCTTGACAAGTAACTCCAATTACCTTTTTTATAAAAAGAAGGGATGCCAAAAAATGCTGGAAACATAAATTTCGCAGTTCGCTCCCAATCTAAATTCCAAATCTAGATTTTTTATTCAACTTAAGGGTCCTTTTCGCCTGGCTTTTCAATTCCGAAAATGTGAATGTATCACATAGAATTTATTTGCGGGTAATAAATTCGCTGATCCCCCTGCAGAGTGGAGAAATCTCTTGAAATCTCGGCCCGAATGCGGAATGGAAATAAATTTAAATGCTTCAATGGGACACGAATTTATGACCCCCGTTCCGAGAGGCGAGGGGAGGGGGAGTGGGCGAAGGGGCATAGGTAATTTCAGCTGACGTCAAATGCAAAAGCCAGGACTCGAAAGGTGGCTTGCATTCACATTTCCGAGAGCACAGTACCGCAAACAAAAAAGGAAAATGTTTAAAATGAAAAAGGGGATGGTGGCAGGGGTGGCGGTGGTGAAACAACGTTGCCATTTGTGCACATTTGCATTGAAATGGCCCCCGACATTTGCATGGTAAACACTTTCGGCGCTTGCCACGTGCCACCTTCAAAATGCAACTTGCATCGGAATATAGGATGGTGCATAAAGCCGAGAGCCAATCCCATCTGCTCGTCATAAAGCTGCATCAAAGTGTGCCAACAGTTTGGCCCTTAACATGCTGGTCTAGTTTATTTTCGTACGGAGAGTACATCCTGCGAGGGTCCTTTGTCCTTTGGACACGGCACCTTGACCACCGACCACCCATCACCGATGACTTCGCATGCAGCCTGCACTTGTTTGTCCTCTCGTCCGGCATAAACAATGGTGTTTTGAATAAAACACAAGGAAGACCATGGTACAGTATCCAGGACTTTATCACGCACTCGTTTGCAATTTCAAATTGGGTAATAAATTCCTGAACTCCGCTCTGCAGATGGGTTTTCTGCTTGTCCCGATGGCCTGGGGTGGCCTGTAAAATTGCTTTGTTCTCGCCGGCTTTTGTGGGCGAGTCTCCTCGTGGCGACCCGGCTTAGTTGCTACTGTAAATTTAATGTCAACACTAAAGATTAAGAGTTTAATGCGCACTTTGGCAAACAAATTTTTTGTACCCCCCTTTTTACGGGCAGTCGACCTTGGTCGAAGGCCATAAATCGAACATTAAGTTAGTGAAATTATAAGCTTATTTGCGCTGCTCTGAAGTACAATTAAGTTGGTAAAATAAGGACGGGACTTGAAGTGAATTAAGGGTCATTCAATGGCTGCCATTTTATAGCGCAGTTAAATAAAAGGGGTCGCCCTGTAACTAATTAGTTATGCCTGGCAACCTCTTGTTCAACAAGAAACTCATTTATAAATTCATCAAATTTACATTAGTCTAATATGGCGTGCCAACTGAAATTTCTCCCATTTGCCTGTGCAGTGCAAATATTTCACTGCAAAATGCAAACAATTAGACGTAATTAAACCCATGCTAAATCTGCATTTGCCAAAGCGTTTAGCCGCCGCTCCCCATCAAAAGCAACCCACCGAAATCCTTGTGGAATTGACAATGCCACCATCATCCCACTGCCTGTCCATCAACCAAGTCAACATTTGCATAATTTCAAATGGAGCTCCGACGCTGTGGTTCCCCGGATGCCTTCAGCAGATAGTTTGTTTCCTAATTCGACGGCAGCAATTAGAGTCGGTCATGAGCAGCGGCAAATTGGAGCCGAGCAGGGGGAATATGCGTTGTCCTGCGGGTCACGCACTCGAATCCGGAAATGAGCAGCGGAAATCGCCGACATCAGGGCATACAAAATGCTAAAATGTGAGGGCCACATGTGGGCGCCATATAGTTGCGATTATAATAATAGCACCACGAAGCTTGATTAAAGTTGATATTTGCGTGCATTTCCTTGGCCAATTTGTTTTTACTCGCATTGAGAATTAAAAAATTATTTAATTCGGGAAATTAAAAGTGTACTTCGTTGGTAAAATAATTATAAAACGTGTTGTTACTTTGACCCCGGCTGAATACACCAAAAAAAACCTTGATATGAATCGATGATCAATTTGATAATATGTGGTATTACTTTGGACTTCATATGCGGCATATGAATTTGATACAGGGCAGTTCGAGTTTCGACTGTGCCATTTTCCCTCCCACTCACGTAATTTAGGTCGTCATAATGCTTCTTACTCTCTTTTTCGAATTCAGAGAATCTCCGAGACAGAGAATTCGGCAAAATGATTTTATTTAATATCAATTTACCAGTATTGCATGGTAAAAACGATATGCGTATAAATACCAGAAATTTACCATGCGCAAATCGCAAATTTGATTTTTTTTGTGTGTAGGGTTTATTATGGAAAAACAAATTCAGAGAAAAGCTTAGCCAAACTCATGCATATCTAAGGATCTGCTTCAGTTATGGCCTTCGTTTTGTATTGCCTTCTGCATGAAACCACCAAAATAATTAGCTTAAACCGCGGCTTATAGAGCCTTTGTAATGTTCTGCTAGCATGCAAAATAGTTGCGACTGCAGCTCACATTAAAATCGCCGGTGTTTATTGCAAATTGCAATCAGCCAGTCAAAATCAGCCGAATGCACACTGACGCCGCGTGGAGAGCTTCACTCATATTTGCCGTAATTAAAAAAAATGTGTAAGTTGGCTTCGCTGGTCGTGTACTTTTACCCAGGGGCGGTAGTTATTTTTAATTAAAGTGCGCCACAAACGTGTCAGGGACGCAGGATCCGTGGCTCTCCCGGCTTGCAGGATGCAGTCTGCAGGTTGCAGGACGCTTTGCGGTGCAGTGTCCCCGTCACTTTCCGAAGGCGGGGCATGCAAATGACTGAACGGGTCCTGCGGTTACCGCTGCCCACCCGAACTGCAGGCAGAAAACCACCATAGCCCACAATCAGGACACCTGCATCGCCCGGCGGCGACCATAAATAGACGGTAAACAGGAAAGGGGCACTGGCAGAATAATGTAAGGCAACTATTGGCAGTACATATGTACCTACGTACATTAAATTTATAATTTTATAATTGCAATATTTTACTAATATAGGTTGTTTCTTCTTCTTCTTTAATAATCCTGAAATACTTAAACTAAATGTTTATCTCAATCTCCCTATAGCTTCAAAACTGAGAGAATAGTTTGCGTAGAAACGGACAAACAGACGGACAAACAGACGGACAAACAGAGGGACAAACAAACGGACAAGCAGACGGACAAACAGACGGACAAACAGACGGACAAACAGACGGACAAACAGACGGACAAACAAATGGACAAACAGACGGACAAACAGACGGACAAACAGACGGACAAACAGACGGACAAACGTACATGGCTAGATTGACTCGTCTAGTTACGCCGACTGAACCTATATTTTTGATTAAATCGAATTTTAAAAGAATTTCTTTTTTATTTAATTAAACTATTAACTAGTAACTACGCTATTAAAATAACTTAATCGTGGGAATTCTTTATTACTGAAAACTAGTCAACCATTTTGGTAAAAAATTAAAGTATTAACCTAGCAATCCCCTTGAGGTTTTCAGTGTTTTGCTGTCCAATGAGCTGGTGCACTGGGCCAGCACGTTTAGAATTACGGAATTAGTGGGGAGCAGCACACGCAAACGATGGCAAACTCAACCCGACCGCCACATTGTTGCCATTTTGCAAGCGGAAGTGCCTATTACATGACGTGCGTGCAATGGAAATGGCCGAAATGGGGTAAGTGGAAATGGGGTGTTTTCAGGGATGCAACGCAGGCAGTGAGAAGGGGTAAATTAACTTTGCGGCTAGTTTGTAGCTCTGCTGCCCAGCTGGCTATGTCAGCACCTTCAGCTTCATGTTTTCAATTTGCCAAATTGCAACGTTGCATTTTGGACGCGACTTCATCAGTGGCGCTTAGCGGTGCTTTTGGCCGCCATTGGCCGCTTTTCACCCCCTTTCGCCCCCTTTTGCGTTTAAGGCATTGGCAGGACAGTCACGTACCGGCTTTATACACACACACACATACACTCAGTATGCCGCATTGCTGTTGCACTTTATAAGCTTTCAACGGCTGCCGCTTCCCAGAGGACATTTTGCCTTTTTGGCTTAACAGTGGAAAATGCGCCCAAGGCGAAATAAAGAGGAGGGGTTGGGGTTGAGCCTGGTGTTGACATCCTACCACCCTCCCACCCCCTTTCCAAACTATGTTCATGTTGTGGTAATTCAAAATTTACATTTCCCACATGAACAGGGCCTTCCCGAAACATTTTCTTAGACAATACTTGTTGCATAATAATTGCTTGGATGCCTGGGTTAGTTTGGAGAACCTTCAACTGGATTTTCAAACGAATTTCAGTTGTGTTTAAAATAAAAATTTAAAAAGTCTTATAGAACAGACTATTGATGTTTAAAATCATTTCCTTAAAAACTAGATAAATTCCTAGCCACGGTAATTAAACCTGGAGATGAGAATTCTTGGAACTCCAGGCGATTGCCAGAGAAGTCGACATGTAATCCAAGTGAAGTGGCCATTCAAGTGGTTCCTGGCATTAGTCAAAATGTTTACCTGCCTGCCACAAATGAAATGACATGACATGGAGGAGGATTCCCACAACCCGACCTTGTGATTGCCATTCATTGTGCCAGAAATTCCTCTGTCGAATTGGAAATGTTTGCCCTGGGCATGCAAATTGGAATATGTTGTCAGTGGCCATGCGCTTCTCATATTGCAGATGTCAAAAATTTGTTATTTATTGGGGGTAAACTGCAATCGAGAATTCAGGAATTGAGGAATCTGTTTGCCAGCGGATTGATTTCTGAGCGTGTGGAACGTTTGTCATTTGAGAAACTTTGCTTTTATTTATTTATTTATTTAAATAGCTCCAGAAATATTTGGCTTTGTTCAATGTTTACATAGCAATTACCAGCAATATTGGTTCACCACTGAGTTCACTTCAAATTCCTTAAAGCATTGCAGCAGAATTCTTGGTTGCCAATTTATTTGCCGCTGGTCATTTAACAAACCATAAAATTCAATTAAAATGCAATTTCGTACGAAATGATGAATGGACCCAGTCAAATGCACAAAATTCTTTGGCAAGCCACAAAATTCTTCTCGAAAACGTGTCATCTCCAGAGCGGAAATTCAAATCACCAAAAGCTTTTCAGCAGATCAACTTTCTATCCACGGCTGCAACATCATTAATACTTGTCGCATCCCCCGAAACTCAGCACTATTTTAATTTTTTTTTGTTTCGGTTTTTATGGTGAAAAGCTGAAATCTAGTCATGGCAAAATAATTGAAAAACTTTCGTCAGCCCCGAAACAAAGTCAAGGCGAAGACAAAGTAAGCTGTGCAGCTCCCGGGCATTGGGGCTTAATTAAAAGATTCAACAGAGGATGCCGGGGGAAAATTCGAAGAGCCAGTGCCACTTGGAAAACTCAAACCAGAAGCTAAGTGCGGCCTGTGGTCGGTGTCCTGGTGCAGCGTCCGTCCATTAATGCAACACAATAACCAATTTACCACTTAACTTTCAGCATTCAGCTCCTTGGCGCTGCAATCCCAGGCGCTCCGAGTGTAAGCCGCTCTGACAGGACCTCTTGACTCCAGTCCACCGGGTCCAAACAAGGCCAACGGGTCCAACGGGCCAACGGGCCAACAAGGCGCATAAATGTCAACAATGTTGACTGAAAATAGTGGCCCGCTGACAGAATAATGCAGCGGCTCAGCAGCTCGGCAACTCAGCAACTCGGCAAAGTGAATGCGACGGCTCGACACTGGGTGCATTGTGTCCCGGTCTTTTGGAGGCCATCTCCACTTTAGTGGACAGGATGTTGCGGCCACTTCAGGCCCTCGAACGGGAGGAGGTCTTGGGTGGATGTAAGCCCACAGAGAGAAGTTGTTTGGTAATTTAGGAAATGGTTTTAGCTACACACAAAAAAAACACGCCGGGATCAATTCGATACGCGCATGGTAAATCTCTGGTATTTATACGCATATCGTTCTTACCATTACATGAGTGTGAGGGAGAAAGATACATTCGAAATTCGAACTGGCCGGTTGCTTACATTTCGAGCATATCAAATTGAGATGCTAAATTTTTTATCGTTTCCTATTAATTTTTTTATCCTAACCTAACATTTATATTCCTCTAAATTTAGCTAGGAAATAAATGGGAAAGAGAAGTTGTTTGTTAATTTAGGAAATGGTTTTGGCTAAACACAAAAAAAAACCCGCAGGGATCAATTCGACATGGGCATGGTAATACGCATATCGTTGTTACCATCACATGAGTGGGAAGGAGAAAGATACATTCGAAATTCGAACTGGCCTGTTGCTTACATTTCGAGCATAGATGCCACATTTTTTATCGTTTCCTATCAATTTTTTTATCCTAACCTAACATTCATATTCCTCTTAATTTAGCTAGGAAATAAATGGGAAATTTAATTTACTTGCTCTTCAAATCCAGATGTCAAATAAAATTCCTATCACCCCGAAAGAGGGGGGCCTAAAACCAAGATCAAATAAAGTCCCGGGTCCTAGATCAAAGTTCGGCTGCCACACCGCATCCCGTTACCAATTTCAACAATTTAAATATGATTTCCGACGTTTCAGGCGGGGAATTGAAGTGAAATTGATTTCGTTCCTCTCGAGTGTGACACACGTCGTGCCTGGCGAGGCGGTTTTGAGCTTGAAGTGGCAATTTAATACCACTTTGTCTGGCGGCGTGTTTGTTATTCAATTTTGCCATCGAAAACACACGAAATGTTCTACGAAACAAGCCGCAATAATAACGGTTCTGCATAATTTGATAACACACCATTGAGGGGCTGGTGTTTTGATGGGTTCCCTCTATACGCTCCCCATATATTGTCACTTGGAGACGCGGAGACAGAGATTCTGTCAGACATTTGTGTTTGCACAAGCTTAAGTGGCATTGGCTTTGGCTTTTGTCTCTGCCACACTCGCTTTCCCCCTGTCTCTTGGCAGCTGCTTCCGTTTCCGCTCCAACCACCCCCCCGCCCACTTCCGGTGGCCCAGCACCTCGAAGAAGCACCCTCTATTGACAGTGGTGCTTAATGGCATCACAATATTTAGCACTGGCTTTGTTTCAAGACAATTTATGCCTGATTGCGTTGATTGATTAAGCGCACTTGTTGTTCCTCGGGAATCGCCTCATGACTCGGATGTTGCCGCACTTTAATTAGCTAATTTTCCTTGGCCTGGCTGAGCTGAATTTTAATTTTGCGGCCTGTACACGAGTAAGCAAATTTGCGGCCAACAAACCAAACTTTGCAATTAAAACTTTCGGCAAACAAATATTGAATAATAAATTGTTTTATGGTGCAGTTAAAAGTTTTTCAGCCCCCAGCATTTCGGGTGGGGGCGCTGTAAATGTGACTTTAATTCGATTAGTGAGTGGAGATGGGAAATTAGAGAAAACTTTTTACGCAGTCACAAAGAGTTTTTGCTCCAGAAGAGAAGCGCAAAAACCCAGACAATGTCAATGTCCAAATCAAACTGCGAGCTCAACTGGAGTGGAATAAAGAAGCGTCTGTCAGGATGATCCGTTGGCCCCGGAGAGAAAATATGACAGGACATAAAGCACATTAATTGCTTGCCATCAGGCACAAGAAATGCTCGATGTCAATTCAACTCTGACTCATTACTATTCAGCCCACACTCGACTCGATTGGAGTCCTGATATCGACACTCAACGAGGGCAAGGACATCGGGTGAATGTGACATCCCAGCGAAGGCTTCATAAACCAAATCACGGCCAGCCGTCGGTTGTCATTTTTCACATGAACCGAAGTTTTTCTCCGATATATATGGACTGCGGATGGTATGTTCATTTATTTCATTTGGCCCACCCTCCGCCGAACTTTGCTCTTTTATTTGCCGAATTTTCTGCAAATAATTCAAGCACTGTAAGCCACTCACTGACTCAGCAGAAACAATCGAGAAATCCTTTGATTTCCTCGAATGACAAAATGCTGCTGTCATGTAGCTAAGCTGCAAATGACATTAGCCTTGGATTACCGGGCAAATCCCAGATCCCAGTTTGGTAACTACCGCACTCGAATCCCTTCCGAAATGAAACCAAATCAGTGTGAGCTGTGAGTTGCAATCACAGGACTCTGTCGAAGGTATAATAAAGTCTAGTGCAACCAAAGGCAACGGGTTGACCCCGAAACTAACCGACCATGAATGTGTGTGTGGGTGTGTGTGCATCGCAGGGATCAGCTCTGCTGATTATCCAGCATTTTCACAGCTGACTTGAGCCCTTCTCCGTGTCCTTTGTCTCTGGCCACAGGGCGATGAGCTTTGGCAGAGTCAAGACGGCAATTAATTGGCTTTTGAGAGGTATTCGAATGGAATGAAATTAGTCTGTGATTGCAGGCCAAACGTAAACGAATTCAAACATATGCACTTGGCTAAGCAAATTAGAATAGGATGATTTGATAGGTTAATGAAGCAAAAATATAAGTGTAATCAAAGGATTTCGGATTGAGGCACCTTGAACCATCAGCTTTATTCATATTTTTTCAAGTTCTTTAAAATTGATTAGATATTATATTACACAATGTCTTTGGCCAGCAAGTAGAGCAAGGTATTCATATTCAAATAGTTGGATGCAATCATTCAATCAATGCCGCAATGACTCAACCGCCGGCGATGGACATTGAAATGCCATTAGCGTGTCCGTGCTTGGGAACCGCAACAACTGCGGTCGGAACGTGGAAAGGACACAAAACAGGACAGGACAAAGCAGGACCGCAATACCGCATCGCTGAAAACTAATTAAAGTCCTTTTCGCACTCTCATTCCCTGCCCCGCACTCACCGTATTTGAATAATACATTTTTTGCGATTTGCGGCATTGCTCATACGCCGTGGGGTGCCGTGTTTGGCAATTGTCGGGATATATATTCGTAATGTATATATATAGTAGATGGCAACTGCTTCGCACACTCTTGTGGCCCATAAATGTTTAATTTTATGCAGCTTTCTGTCGCCTCGTGGCAACATAATGAAATGCTCGCCACATTGTTCGCCCCGCAAAAGGTCAAACTGGAAAGTTTTAAAAGCCTTTTCCACCTGAGCTACAGCCACTAAATGCTGCCGAAAGTTTTTGGCTCTGGTGGGGATTTTCGCAGCTTTTAAGTGGCAGCCGTCTGTAGTGTTTCATTAATTAAACACTGGGGCTGCCTGTTAGTCAGTCGCACACACAGTGCGAAAAGGTTGACGTCTCTTGTCAAGACACTGAATATTTTCCATATCTCTCAATCATAAAAGTCATGGTATTTAATACAATTTAAATATACTTTAATTCGTACACACAAAAAAAAAAACGTCGTGTTCAAATCGATATGCGCATGGTAAATTTCTGGCATTGCATACGCATATCGTTTTTACCGAAATCTTCTCTCGGAGTTTTTCTGACTTCGAAAAAGAGAGAGGAAGAATCAATGTGGGGACTTAAATTACGTGAGTGAGAGCGAGAAGTAAAAACTCTCTCAATTCAAAATAGAGCGATATTCGAACAGGCGTGTTGTTTACATTTCGAGCATAACGAACTGAGGTGCGCGCATATCAAGTCAAAATTGATAGCACATAAAATCGAATCGATAATCGTTTCATATCAAGTTTACTTTTGGGTGTATAAAATGGAAAAGGAGTAGGTAAACCACACGCAATTTTCCGGATAAAACCGATTACAGTAGAAATATAATCGTTTACATTTCAGTTCCTTGAAATAAACATAGCCAAAACTAATTAAAGGAGAAATTTATAATTCGCCAAGGCTTAGAAAATAATTAATGCCCCATTTAAAAGTTTATTCTCTATTAAACTGAAACAGAACAATAATAGTTTAAAACTCTTTAAAAGTGTATTTTATTATGCATATTAAATAAAATATTTTATGTCCAATTTAGCGGATAATTTTTATAAGTTCACTTTGCAGGCGCCATTTCGCTGGCATTTTCTCCGCTGCCATTTTCCGCATTTCTCCTTTCCGGCTGTTTGCAAATGGCTTCATCAGCTTAGTCAGCTGCACTCTGTTTGTGAAAAGCAGCGATGGTGCTGCACTTATATCCTCGTGGTTGGGAATCATAAGTTGTTGATTTCGGGACTTACTTGCCGCATGGAGCTTAAGGATTGTGTGAGTTGGGGGAGCCTCTCCACTTATCGATTTGTCATTTGGCAGGCGCTTATGCCTTCTATTTTTATACCAATAATGACTGTGAATTGTCGCTAAAATGTTTATAATGTTGGCGCTGTAAATGTAAATTGCTTTCCCAGCAGGCCAACATACACACACGCTCGGGAGGTCTTTTCCTGGTGAATTCAGAGATCTCTTGGCAGCACGAAATTGTATTACGCGGCAGATAAGCTGCTTCGCATTAACTGCGAGCACTCATTTAATGAAACTTTTTTATTACTTCCCGGCGTTACGCTGGCCATTTAAATTGCCGCCATTTGATCGGAATCAATGAGATTTTTAATGCGATTTCGATTGGCAACTGTGGCGGAGCTCAATATTTACTCGCGAATATTTATGGAATTTCCTCACATATGGCTTCTCATCACACATGCATTTAAACTTAAAGAGATTTTGGCTGTAGTTATGGAGACCATTTAAATAAGTAATGAAGTGGTTTATATCTTTGATTTTACGACAATTAACATTGAACAAGTTGTTGTATAAAAAAAGGCGGTCTGCCAGTATTGTTTTAACAAAATGATTATCCTCTGTCAGTAAGTAAAATTGCAAATAAATGGACATATATTCTGTGTTCTATCTGTATTTTAAATATTATTTTTATTGACTGCTCCCTTGACACTAACCGAACTTATCGGAATCGACTTGCATTTTTAAAAATTGAATGAAACGTTTTCCCATCATTCAGGACACATGAAACGAGAACTGCAGTGTCGGACCTTGTTTAAAAATGCAATTAAATTCGTTCGCACGATGTAGCTTGTATTATCAAAAGAAAGAGCAAATATCGGAACAGAAAACGAGACTTGTGTCGGAAAAAATGTGAAATTCAGTTGGAAGACGGAGGGGCACATGGAAAATATGGTTGAAAATACGAGAATTGCATCGCACTGATGCGAATTTTTTTATGATTTTTTGTCAGCCATTCAGTGAGAGTGCGGAATTTATGAGATCTGCAAAAAGTGTCGCATGTGTTGGCCGCTGCCAAGGAATCCAGCAAATACGATACGTGCTGGGTTTCGAATAAAAACGAGGGTGTTTTTCTCCATTTTTTCGCCTCGCAGCGGCAGCTGGCGGAATGGCGAATTTTCCCCTCGTAGGTAAACGGGCATAAATGTTTTACAAAAACTTGTTCGTGCCACACGTAGAAGGAATAACAAGCGAATTAATTAATTAAACGTTAGTTAGGCTCCATGTTTAAGTGTCGCAGCTGCCGCCTGCGAAACACACATTAATGACACATGCACGAGTGTCCTGGCAGCCAGGACATGTATTCGAGTTTATGTGTGTGTGTGTGTAATGGATGGACATGGACGCAGGTCCCAAATATAATTGACAGCTGTGATTTATGCATGCTAGCAGTAATTGGACATTCAACAGCATGGAGCATCGCCGATGGCCGGCGAATCGACTCGCAAGGTGTCCATGGACACGATATCAAGTCAAGGTTAATTTAATGGTCGGCCAGCCATTTCGCATTTCTCGGAAAAAAGGGAAGCCAGTCTAAAAGAAAGGAAATCTTCATGGCCAACCGGAGGTCGGAGCATTTTCCGCAGTCAGTGCACGTGGGTCTTCCTCCCTTTTCGGCATCCCGTGTGTTCCACCGCCTTAAAAGAGCTCAAAGGGAAATTTGCATGAATAGAAAGCAACACAACTCAAGGTTAAAGTGCTACACCAAAAAAATAACTAGATATGAAACGATGATCGATTTGATGTTATGTGGTATTTTTGACTTGATATGCTCGAAGCGTAAACAACATGTTCTAAAAGAGGCAGTTCGAATTTCGAATGTGTCTTTCTACCTCCTTCGAATAGAGAGAATTAGTTATTCTCGCTCCCACTCACGAAATTTAAGTCGCCATATTGCTTTTTGCTCTCTTTTTCGAAGTCAGAGAATCCCGAGAGGAAGAAATTGGTAAAGCATGCACAGAGAAAAAAAACCAAGAACATTGCACTCAAATTGAGAACATTCGTTCTTAAAAACAGTGCAAGCACAAATATTCTCATTTTGAGTTGAATGTTCTCAACATCAGAACGAAATGGTGTTAGCTAAAAATCCGACATTAAGTTCGTTCCGTTCTATTTTCAAGTTGATTTTGTCTTTAATATAAGAACATTTTTAAATCAAATGGTTCTTTTGTTCTGTTTTTCAGAACATTTGGCTCTCAAAACTATAACATTTTGAGTTTGATTTAGTGTCTTTAGTATCAATTCAAAAATATATTTTTTATTTATAAAGAAGTTTATAGCTAACTCGAGGTCATGCCGGTTTAAACTTCAAGAAGTCCAAGACGTCGGCATTATGCCAACACACAAAAAGGATCAATCATCAGCAGTGAATACGCTGCCTTGGTCAAGTGGGTTACCATGCAAGCCGCGCTATAACTGGTTGGGAATTATAGTGTCGCCACAAAATCCACAAAAATTGGGGAATAGAGTTTTGAATCATTTTAAGTTGGAATGCAACTTAATTTTTGTTCTTTCTTTAGTCCTTTTCGTTCTCAAACTAAGAACAATTTGAGATATTGTGGTTTTTGAGAACATAATCGATTTGATTTAAGAACCATGTGATAAAATAATAACTTTTCGTACTCATTTGAAGAACATTTTAAGCTCAACAAGATTTTAAGAACCAATTCAACTTAATTCAATCACATTTAGAACATTTTGAACTTGAAAAAGGAACGACTATTTTTAAGAACATTTTCAACTCAGATGAGAACGTCAGAATTCTCTCTGTGTGGTAAAAACGATATGCGTATAAATACCAGAGGTTTACCATGCGCATATCGATTTGATCCCGCCGTGTTTTTTTTTGCGTGTAGTAAAACTGAAAGTTAAAGAGTTAAAGTTCCAAAGAGAACCCTCCGCACCCACTCAAGCTTGCTATATATTAATTAGCCATATTGTCTGAACTGACAAAGTAAAACCGAAGCGTTGCCAATAAAACTAAAGAGCCTTAGATTAGCCGAATAACCGAATAAGAAAACAAAGGAGCCAAGGAAACCCAAACAATTGGACGAAATGAGGCAAAGACTTCTGCTCAACATTAAATTTGATTGAGATTAATAGCGAAGTAAATGCTAAAGATTATTATGGCTGCCGGGTGCCCATTAGCAGGGGAGAAAGTTGGCGAAGGAGACGAACAAGGACGAAAGCGGGTCGAAATTCGGGTGTTAATCCCATTTCTTGTTATCGAATTTATATCTCTACTTTGGCATAATGCATTTTACCGACCTGTCGCTGCCACTGACCAGTTAATTGTGGGCCTAATTAACATAAATCAACGGGGACGAAAGTCGGGCCCACAAATTGACTAACCCGTCGGTGTTGTTGGTGGTGGGCCTGAATAAACAATTGTGTAATTTCATATTGGACCAGATACAGAAGCCGAAACAGAAACAGAGAACCAGTCCAGACCAATTGGCATTTGGTATTTATGCTCGGCTCGGAATGTGGAATGTGCAGCCCCGGCCAGGAGTCAGTGTGTCACTCAGTTGCGGCTGCCCACGGATCCCACAGGACCTGCTCCTGGTCCACAGTCCACAGTCCTGCGAACTGCGTGTGTCCTTTGCTGTCAGTTTGTTTGTGGCACTCTGTTAGTTTGTTTGCCCTGCTACTGCTCCTGCTCAGCTGCTATTTATCATGCAACCATGGCACGTTTGTCATCCAACCCCTTTTTCGGCACGCCCTCGGCCACCCCCCGCCCTCCTTGGCATTTCCCCGGGGGGCGTGGCCCCGCCCTTCGAAACGAAACGCCAAAGGTCCCAGGCAGCGCATTAAGTGAGCTGCTTTATGCTCTTTGCACCAAGCGGCGAAACAATTTTAGCGTACATAAATTTCATTTATGAAAATCATTTGCACAAACTTTGCCATCCGAAAAGTATGCTACAAAAATGTCCGTTGGCAACAGTGCGTATGAGCATTGTGTCAGCTAGACGTGCACTTGGAAAAAAGGATAACCAAAAAGGGGAAAATTATTATAGTAATAAATCTAAAAAAGTAACCTATTATAAATTAGTTTTTCTTGAATTTTGTATATTTTTCTTTCTGTGAGTAATCAGAAATTTCCGTATTAACCCCAAAACTCCAGTCTTTCCTTTTTCTCAGTGTGTTTGAGCTGATTACTCTGTACTATATCGTGTGTGACGTTCATGATTGATGTGTTCGAGAACCGCCTGCCCAACCGCCCCTTGCTTTTATTTTTATGTCGCCAGTTTGTGCGCCTTTGCATTGGCAATTTCGGCTGTTCGTTGCCGGTTTCCTTTTATGATTTCAATCAAGTCAAGTGGATTTGCATTCTTGTTTAAGTTTTCATGGTCCGCACGCCTCTACCACTGTTATTATCGCCTTTTTATGTGTCTCTGCGTTCTGTGGACTCCCCGGTTTCCTGGGGACTTTATCGGAGCCGCGCATCTAACTGGGTCAACAACGGGCATTGTTGTGGTCCTTTCCCCCGGGGATCGGAATTTCCCACCCCAAGACTATTTTCCATGCGCTCTTGACCACGTTTTAGTGCGTCAGTCGGTGGCGGCCGCTTATTAGCATTAATTGTGAACTAGAATTGGATGTCCGAGGGGCGTGACAATGCCATAATCGTAATGGCCACAATTCGCTTTAATTAAACCCGAGTTCTTGGCGGAGTTGAGGTAATTTAATCCCATTTAGCTGTGGAATAAATTAGCAAAAAACTAAAAATCTTGTTCAATGGAATCACGTAAACTTTTCCTTGTTGAGTTTTTAGCTTTTCACCGAGTAACGTAGAACATATTTTAATAAATAAATTAAAAGAAGGGAAAACAGCAAATCCGAAGTACAGACATTCCAGGCAAAAACTTTGGCTGAGTGAAAAGTTTTGGCGAATTTCCTGTTGCATGTTGATGGCATGCAGAGTACCCAGCTTCCTTCCATCAAAGGAATAGTTTATGACGGCACAAGGGCGATCGCCTCGGGTGGTCATTTATCAAGGGAACAACTTTTGAAAAGCGAAAATCCAAATAAAATAAATTTTTATTAACAACAGACACGTCGAAGTTCTCCGCTCGAGCGAAAGTTGCTAAGCGAATTAATTTCGTTTAAAGCCAAAAAATCCATTTGGCCCAACTGACCGCATGCTGACTTTCATTTGCACTTGATGCGAGCTAATTGAGGCTGACTTTGCCAGTCCAGCTCATTTAATTGCAATCAACAGCCCTTCTACCAAAGCCAAATGTTGACTGTGACTCACAGTGACTCAATTGCCTGGAAGCGGAAGCCGACTTTACGATGGCGGCAAATGAAGATTCCGCTATTGACAGCCATTTAATAAATATTTATTTCGCGTCATATACCTCGATATGTGACCATTATCGACAGCCAATGTTATAAGGATTTGAAATGAGGATACTCAAGAAATGCTGAGAAAAAATGTGGTATTTATGTATCAATAAAATATAGAAGCAAAAATTAAACTGACAATTCAAGGATTATCTTGGAAAATATAAACTCAAGAGGCACCCGTTTATTATGTGGATTATCTGAATACTGAGTATTTCATTTCAAACTGTTCTTTTACTTTTTAATAAATATTTAACTAGACTTCTCACTCCCAAAATTGATTTCTTAACTTTAGAGCCCAGTTGGCGACACGAAGGTATGTATTTACCCAGACACCGTAGTCAATCGCGGTATTACATGATTTCTTATTTTGTGCCACCGCTTTTTGCCCCGTCCTATCCATTACCGAGTCCGTGTTCAAGTTGTAACAACCTTCGCTTTAAAATGGCCCAACTTATGTATTGCACAACTGGCGCAAAAGTTTTACAATGGCAATCCGGAAACAAAACGAGGAACTGGGACCAGGAGACGGAGCCGTAGCCGAGGAGTCGAAGAGGTAACAGCAGCTGCTGGTTACGGCTGAAACACGAACAAGCCGGAGTCGTGTAAGCCGTGAACAGGGAGACACAAAAAAATGGTGCGGGTGTACAGAGTCAGAGGCTTGGACCACGGGGCGTATGAGTCTCCAGTTTCATTTGTTTTCCTAGTGCAAGGGCCAAAGTTCTCGGATTGCTCTAGCTTTGCACTCAGCTGAAGGTGAAAAATTTAATAAAGCGCAACTACAGCTTCACTTGTTGATGGTGATGGATACTCTGCGGTTGCCTTGGCCACTGCGGTTCCCGGTCTCCCCACTGATTTGGCCCTGTCTTCTGGCTGTTTTCCCTTTTTTCCCCTCTCAGATGGTACTTTCCGCTCCAGGGACCACTGACAAGCTCATCAGACTGCAGAGCTTTCGGAATGCCGACTGCAAGTTGCGAGTTTCCATCTTATTACTTGATGTTTGCCTTATGAATATTTGAGGAATGCAAAGAATTTTCAGTTCACATTTAATGCACATTTATGCCAGAGTTACTCTGTGCTACAAAGTGGCAGCGTACACCCAGAAAAAAATCCGTTCGAAACGTTCAAAAATCAACCCCAAACGGGGTCAAAAAGTGCGTAAGCCCGTTTGTTGTCAGTTCATGAACGCTCGTTCATAAAATTTGACCGAAACTTTAGAGTTCGATTCCGAACGAACGGGGTCATTTTAAGAACATTTTGGGGTTAATTCAAGAACGAAAAGTTCATAAAAAAACAAAAAATAACAGATTTCTGGACACGCACTTGCTGGTTATTCTGTGCGCCTGGTAGATTTGTATTTAATTTGTTTACTTTTAGTTGTTGATTTATTATTAATAAATGTTGTATTTTAGTGGTTGTTGTTGACATACATGTTATTTATTATTAGAAGTACATATAAACATTAGAAATAATATTTTATTAAAACTTACGATTCACGACGTCCTCTTGCGGACTCGAACCTGGGCTACTATGTGTCAAAGGCGGACGGCCTAACAGTTGGACCACGGAACCAATTTTTCTAGTACGGCCAAACGGGGCACTAGACTTACAAGTTTCTTGGTCCGAGCAAGAAATTGTTCATGAACAGCGTTCGCAATTTTAGAACCATTGTTCATAATCTGACCACAATCGTTCAATGCTCAACACTTTTCAGAGACGCGTTCATAATTTTACCAAAAAGTTCATGATTTGACCCCGCACCGTTCATTTTTCATGAACGAAAAATAGCGAACGGATTGTTCTCAAATCATGAAAAATGTTCTTGATTTTTTCCGTTCTTTTTTTTCTGGGTGTAGGTATTTTCCATAACGCAAGAGTTTCTGCAGCAGTATAAATTACACTGCGCGACATGGAAAAGGAAACATTTTTTTTAAAGAACCGGATAAACAATTCTAACAAATATTTGTCTAAACTTAATTTAATAAAAATGTTTGTGGTCAAAAATCAATACAATTAATTCCTCTTTAAAATACTAAAATGGTTTGTACTGTTTATTTATTTTTAACAAATTAATATAAATATTTTTTTTCGCCGAAAAAGGTTAAAAAAAATATAGATTAATTTAAATAAATATAAACTTGTGATTGGGTGGTATTCTTGCATGCCAAGTTACTTTCCCACAAGAAGTAGTAAATATGCATACTGTAATTTGCATATATGGTTGCGCTTTTATGAAAAACATTGTTTTTGTTATTTGTTTATGCAGCTTTTTCCCTGAGAATCTAGTGACAGAAGTGCCATTTTGTATTTACACGTGCCTAAAATGGTACAAAAAAACCTGACAAAAAAAGGTACGGAAAGAAGTAGATAAAATTTAGTTACTTATTCCCCCGACACTTAATAAAAGTCAATGTTTGCCGCATTCAAAAGTCCGGCACGTAGCCTGCAGGTGTCTGCCAAACGGAACCAACTGCAAGTGACTTACATTCGGTTTGCAACTTGTATAAATATTGCAGAATGGCCAAATAGACAAACATGCAGGCAAACAGACCAAATCGATATGGGGGGAAGCTGTCAAGTCCTCTTCTTCCCACCCTAAGTCATCGTTGCGGATAACCCAAGATGTGGATGATGATGTTGATGATGACGATGTGGATGAGGATGAGGATGTACGTGCGACCAAGGCAACCGATATTAAGTGCACCTATAAGCCAGCTTGGGCGACGCTGCTTGCAATGTTTTCATTATATTTCAGCCCGAAACCGAAGAACGATAAAAATTTTTGATGCTCGAGCACATATAATTTTATAAGGCCAGGCCGGCAGACAAACAGTTCCCAAGCTCGTTTTCCTCGCGGCGCTTCGTACAAATGTCGGCTTTCCGTTTTCGCCTCGCACATGGCGGATATTTTACAACTTCCGGCCATCTTTTATGACCCGCCCTCGTCCTCGAATGCCGAGATAGCTCGTTAAATTTTAACACTGATGTGTTAATGCCCCCACGAATAAATACATCTTCTGCCAGCAAAGTCGAGTGCAACTTGAGCCCCCCAGAAAACATTGCCAGCCGGTTACGGGCCAAAATTTGTTTGACGAATTGCCAAAACATCAGAGCAATTTGTGCCAGGATCGCGTTCAAAGTTTGGCAAATAAATTGTCAAATGCCAGCGGAATAAAAAGCTCGAATATTTCACCCAGGACAAGTTGCAATCTGGCACCTTCGCAGACATCCTTGGCTGAGGTGCAACAATAGCAATGGCAGTTGGCCATAAGTTGGCTTGGGAGCAGTGACATAATCAGCTGTTGTAGAGGTGACAGGTGGGCTGAGGGCAGGTGAAAGGCTGGGAGGATTAACGACTTTCACAGATTGGCTTGGGGCACAGATTTCGATCGTCAAATAAACTTCTACGTTTATTGATTATGAATTGCCACTTGGAGTTTTTAAGACGTTTTTACTACTTTCTTACTTAAATTTTTAAGATGACTAAGGAGATGAACATAGAGGGACCAAAAATAATTGTTATGGCAAAATAAAAATCTATATACAACAAATTTTGTTTTTCCTCCATGTAAAAAAAAATAAAGATACTTTTATTTTAAGATTTGTACGTTAAATTTTTTTATTTTTTTGGATTTCAAATAATTGTTACATGAGATTTTTATTTTTTTTTTGGATCCCTAATAACACTATGCAGCATTAAAAAATTTACCTCGATGGAAGCCATATTTTTGGATTCGTTACGAATTCCCAAGTTAAACTGCGTTTTCCAAAAAGTTCCCCGACGCAAGTAGTGTTGCCTCCCTGTGTTTTTAAAAGTTTGTTGTTGCCGCTTTTCTTATCCAATTAGTCTAATAGTACAATTACAATCAATACAATATTACCAGGAGAAGATCAATTACAACAAGAAACCTTTAAAAACACAGGGAGGCAACACTACTACTATTTTGACCGCAGCTGTATGCTCTTATATTTTTTGACTATGTTTTCTAAAATTTGTTTCTCCCTTAATAAAAATCCTAAAATTATTCTAAGTATGGGGTTTGAAAGATAAAGAGAGTATCTTTTAAAAAACTTTAACATCGAATCAAACCATGAATCCGTTTGCCTCTGAGAGCTCCGGAGAGTTGGCCAATCTCAGCATTCTTCGAACTTTGAGGTCCTTTGGCTAAGAATCCTTGCGTCGGGGAACTTTTTGGAAAACGCAGTTTAACTTGGGAATTCGTAACGAATCCAAAACAAGAGAGAACGCTATAGTCGGGTGCCCCGACTATTAGATACCCGTTACTCAGCTAAAGGGAGTGCGAGGGAGATGGAGGATATACAACTTTGATCAGGCCTAACTTTTAAACGAATGGTCCGATTTAAAAAATTTCTTCTACATTTCGATAGGTATTGATAAACACAACAATACTGCATTTTTACTTTTCCGAAATATTTAAATTTTTAAAATCGTATATTAGCTATTGTGGGCGTTGAAGGGGGCGTGGCACCTTTTTGAAATAAACTTGCGCTGCGTAGGAGCTCCAAGAATCTTCATGCCAAATACCAATCCTCTAGCTTTTATAGTTTCCGAGATCTCAGCGTTCATACGGACAGACAGACAGACGGACAGACGGACAGACAGACATGGCTAGATCGACTCGGCTAGTGATCCTGATCAAGAATATATATACTTTATGGGGTCGGAAACGCTTCCTTCTAGCTGTTACATACTTTTGCACGAATACAATATACCCTTTTACTCTACGAGTAACGGGTATAAATATAGCATCCATCGAGGTAAATTTAAAAAGCATTAAAAATGCCAAGGGCACTTTTGGAAGTTTATCTACTACATAATCAAACGCATTTCTTATGATCTATAAAAACCGTTAGTCACAGATGATATATACACAAAGGCACGGCCATCATCCTCTGAAGAATTCGCGTTTTTATACCCGTTACTCGTAGAGTAAAAGGGTATATTGTATTCGTGCAAAAGTATGTAACAGGGAGAAGGAAGCGTTTCCGACCCCATAAAGTATATATATTCTTGATCAGGATCACTAGCCGAGTCGATCTAGCCATGTCTGTCTGTCCGTCTGTCCGTCTCTCCGTCTGTCCGTCTGTCCGTCCGTATGAACGCTGAGATCTCGGAAACTATAAAAGCTAGAGGATTGGTATTTGGCATGAAGATTCTTGGAGTTCCTACGCAGCGCAAGTTTATTTCAAGAAGGTGCCACGCCCCTCTAACGCCCACAATAGCTAATATACGATTTTAAAAATTTAAATATTTCGGAAAAGTAAAAATGCAGTTTTGTTGTGCTTATCAATACCTATCGAAATGTAGAAGGAATTTTTTAAATCGGACCATTCGTTAAATAGTTATTGCTGATCAAAGTTTATATCTCCATCTCCCTCGCACTCCCTTTAGCCGAGTGACGGGTATTAGATAGTCGGGACAACAACCCGACTATAGCGTTCTCTCTTGTTTTTATTTAATTTCATCTAGCTCCTTTAGTGTTTGTTTAGAGTACAATATTAATTTAATGCAGTAAAGTATGAAACAAGAAAAATGAAAAATAATATTTAAGTTTAAGAAACAGTAGCTTTTGCAAACAAAGCTGTGCTAGAAATCCCAAAGGTTACAAATTTATCTGCTGTTACTCTTCGTCCATTCTGCTACACCTCCGTGTTCTTTGGGAGACAAAACTACTTTTCACACGTGTCGCAGGGGCCCCGAGCAAATTACGCATACGAATGAAGCCATCCGAGCGCAAAAGTGTTCAATAATTTCCCACTTGGCTTCACTAGTTCTCGATTATGTAAGCGTACGTTTGTTGATAAATATTTAGCATGATTTTATTTTTATGGTGATCATATGAGGTGCGAGAAGCGGTGCTAAATGCTCGCTAATTGCTGGCCAAACTATTTACATTTTAGCTGCGCAACCGACACATTCAACAGATTTGTGAACTCGAACGCGTGACTCGCTTCAATTAAATTGTTTAAAGCGCGATGGTGGCTCCTAATGAAGAGTCTGTCTGGTTCATTACATAATTTAGCATAAATCGCCATGTGCTTGACACGCAATTTCCCATCAGCGGAACCAGATTCCGTTGATGGCGGTTGAGTTTGAGTTTCCCCCGTTGCTGATTTTGCCACATCCGTCTCACTATCTTTAAGCGCTGTCATGTCAAACGTTTATGTTAGTTTTGTCCCTTCGCTGTGGCTGTGGCTTCCTCTTTTTTCCACAGATATATATATGTTTGTATGTATTCGAACACGTATACGCACCATCTGCATATCAATCAGTTGCCACACCGCCTGTCACTCTTCTGTCACATTTGCCGGCGTGCGAGAATCCTGGCAGGAGTTCGTTCGTGTCCGGTGGTCCTGGCTTCTGTACTTCTGCACTTGAAAAATATGATTCGTTCACGTTTTCCATATTTATCATGCGTTTTTCTGCTCCCCCAGCGAATGCCATTTTCTGTCGTCCCTTTCTGGGGAAAATTCTATTCGCTTTCCGATAAGAAAACTCAATTAAAATGCTCGACGTGTTCATTTCCAGCAACTCGCCAGCGGCGTTCTTCGATGTTTGTAAATTCCCAGCGATTGTTTTTCGGAATGCATTTCGCAAGTGTTTTTGTTGCCTGCCGACAATGTTTGCATTTCCTCGGGCGAAGCAATCGAAGCCGGATGATGTTTGAAATCGAATGCGAATGCGAATGCTTTCCCGAGGAAGGAAAAGTACATTCTCGGTTTAAAAATATCTTTTCTAAGGAAATGCTTTCAGGCGTTACTTTCCCTCCTCGAACTTATAGCTGCGGTCACAAGGAGTCCAGAAATAGACTGCAGGCTTGAATGCGTTTCGAATTTGGTTACATATGGCCGCAGAAATATTATTCATACGCCCTGCTGGCCAGGCCAACGGGCAGCCAACCGCAACGCCAACTATTTATGCGACCAGGCCGAGTCCCCCGGCTCCTCATCCTCCATCGATGGCATTATCAACAATGAATGAAATGGAAATTGCCCCAATACTGCGTTTGGCAGCGAAGGAATTTCAATTTTTACGCTCCACGAGCGCACACAATTCATAGCATACATCATGGACGACAACGCCGACCCTTGGCATAAAAAATAGTGAATATTAAAATCCGGCCATTTGCTGAGTAGCTCAGTTTTTCTATATTTCGGCCAGTGGCGGTGAAACTTTGCGATGGGGTAGTGGAAAAAACTACGAGTAAATTGCACGCATTGAAAAATCAGCTCGCATATTTGCCACGAGTGTGTGCAATTTTTATGATTTACGTTCCATTCGCCGTGCTCTAATGTTGTGGCGGGTCACAGATTGATTGCCGACATTATATGTGTATGGTATGATATGGGGGAGTGTGGAATTTTATTGGCTAGCAACATGAATAGGCAGGCAGTTACGCTTGAAGAATTTCTCCTGTTCCATAGGAGGAAAAATGTACACCAATACTGGGTATACAAGTTATTTATAGAAAGTTTAAGCCTTAGAATTGACTCTATAAAAAGTTTTTTATTTGAAATAATAGGTTTATTAGTAATTTAGTACTTATAATGCCTCCTAGCTCAAAGATATACACACATTGCTTATCCCTGTCCACACAATGACTTCCTTCCACCTACACAAGTTCAATATTTGTGATTGTCGATTGTGGCCCATGATGATTGCCCTTTGGGCAGTCAATTTACATATGGATAAACGATTAGCAGCTAATAGATTAGTATCTTGTTTGCCCGGCCGGGCCGAAATAGACTCCATCGCCCATCGCCCAGCGAATTCCCTTTAAACTGACAAGATGTGTATCAAATATCAACACATTACGCATACGCCGCGTGGCACACTGAAGCCGACTGAGAGTGGCACTCAGCTGGCGGTGCGTGCTGGAGTTGCGCGCCGCAGAAGGAAGATTGATTGAATCCAGAAGTGACGATAACAAGCGCAAAGTAAAATGGAAAGGCAAACAGCAATGACGGTGGCAACGGCACGTAAACGGAATATTCAACTATTGGACTGCCACAGATGGCGCTGAATTAAGCAATCTGAATGTTGAATTTCTTCTCAATCGGCAGACTGTCAAGAAAATATAATTCAAAAAATTTCATTTATTTAATTAACAAAATATTTTAGATATTTGCAACTATTTTTTTTTGGTAGCTGTGAACAAAGAATGTACAATAAATGCCATTTAAATTGCCAGTTCCATCTGCGAGTGTCCACTGTACCGAAAGCCGTCGAGACATATGCGTGTGTGCGTGCTATTCAAATGTTGGCTGACGCCATTCCTTTTTTTAGCCAGTTTTGCTGTTTCCCCCGACCCCCCAGCCTTTTAATGTGGTCGCGAATCGGTCTTCGTGTCCATCGAAGCCATAAAAACTGTAATTAAACACGAGGAACTAGTGTCACATGGCGCATACGTGACATGGGTCGCGTTTCCGTTTAATTGCTCATACGCAACGTGTGCAGCGGCCGCTCGAGAGTCGCATGGCCATGATTTGCAGTGAGGGCTTTGAATACTCATCGGAAATTTATGAGGCTGAAGAGCCTTTCGATTCCCTCTGCACTCAGTCCTCTTTGCCGTCCTCACCATTTGCATTTCGCAGTGGCTTTAAGTTGGCTTTTAAGACCCGTTAAGTGAGCCCGGGAAGTTGAAGATGATAGCCCACATTAATCGCACATTGCGGCTCGTTTTATCAAGACAAGAATGTAAAAACGGCAATTTAGATTAAGTCAACTTAATTACGGTTATTAATTAGCTCAAAGTTGGCAGGCTGCTAGTGTTATGTGGAGAATCTGGCTCCAGGTGCTCGGGCGTTAGAAATAATACGCCCACACACTCACCGGAGATAATAACTCAACACGGAGCAACTTGCAGGCTGCAGGGCCTGCCCGAGCTGGGATATAAAACCGAGCGGAGTTAAGCATCAACATGAGCTGTCCTGACAAGAAGGACTCGGGCGCATAATTACATGAACATTGTTCCATGTTGTTGGGAGCCTGTTTATGGTCGCTTACGCTGATGCTCTTTTGTCCCATTTGTGCGGCCTTGGCGGCTAACGAAATCGTAACTGCTTGTAACTGGGACTGCACTTGCAAAAATATAATATATCGCAATATGTGCTGCAGAAAGAAAAAACAAGAGAGAACGCTATAGTCGGGTTGGTGTCCCGACTATCTAATACCCGTCACTCAGCTAAAGGGAGTCCGAACTCTGTAGTCGGGTTGGTGTCCCGACTATCTAATAAACGTAACTCAGCTAAAGGGAGTGCGAGGGATATAAAAACTTTGATCAGGCATAAGTTTTAAACGAATGGTCCGATTTAAAAAATTTCTTCTACATTTCGATAGGTATTGATAAACACAACAAAACTGCATTCCTACTTTTCCGATATATTAAAATTTTTCCAATCGTATATAAGCTATTGTGGGCGTTAGAGGGGGCGTGGCACCTTTTTGAAATAAACTTGCGCTGCGTAGGAACTCCTAGAATCTGCATGCAAAATGCCAATCTTCTAGCTTTTATAGTTTCCGAGATCTCAGCGTTCATACGGACGGACAGACAGACGGACAGACGGACAGACGGAGAGACGGACAGACGGACATGGCTAGATCGACTCGGCTAGTGATTCTGATCAAGAATATATATACTTTATGGGGTCGGAAAAGCTTCCTTCTAGCTGTTACATACTTTTGCACGAATACAATATACCCTTTTACTCTACGAGTAACGGGTATAAATATTGGACAGAAATCACGCAAAAATAAGACTTTAAGCATGCAATGAAAAATAGAAAAATCTTTCCTACTTCAATTTACATATATATCGATATCACTATGGACGGCAGTCCATGTAGTGACGAAGCGCACCAGGAGAGTGTGCGAAGGCGATCTTCTATACAACCCTAGTCAAAAGTATTTTCACAAATTTGAATGTTAACTGTACTCATATTTTGAACTTATAATATAAGCATTTTGGCACCTATGGAAAGAGCACCTTAATTCCGTCTAAATGACACAAAAATTTTCTTAACCCATTATCAATACCCTTTTGAACAGTTCGAAAATTAGACAATTTTTTGAAAGTCAAATTTTCAACTTTTTTCCTGGGGCTTAAAACAAAAATGTTTTGATGCAAGTTGTTCCCAATCAAAATTAATAATAACTGCAAAAAAAAAAATTTCAAAATATTTTTCCTTGTATTTTTTATGAATTTTTGAAAATAGCTAAAAATGACCATTTTAGCCGCTTTTTCCTCCTTTTCATACAAAATTTTACTGAGATGTCTCCATTCAAAAAAATCGCTAAAAAATACAAGGAAAAATATTTTGTAATTTTTTTTTTGCAGTTATTATTAATTTTGATTGGGGAACAACTTTGCATCAAAACATTTTTGTTTTAAGCCCCAGGAAAAAAGTTGAAAATTTGACTTTTTACAAAATTTGCTCACTTTTCAAAGGGGTCTTAATGGGTTAAGAACATTTTTGTGTAATTTAAACGGAATTGAAGTGCTCTTTCTATAGGTGCCAAAAGTTTATAATATAAGTTCAAAATATGAGCTACAGTTATCATTAAAATTTGTGAAAATACTTTTGACCACCCCTG
>JBAMCJ010000261.1:0-32821 GCA_037075205.1 Drosophila prostipennis
AAGTTCTTCCATAACATCTCCGATTTTAGAGTGTGAATCATTGCCCACAACACAGCTGTCACACTGCCACTATAGATTGGGCATATTAGTAAGAATTTTAATTGTCTCATCAGGCAAATCAATACAAGCTGAGTGAAATGTACGGCGACAAAGAGAAGCGCAGCGAACCGCCTCAAAACCACGAAGCTGTGCAGCTGTAACTTCAGCTTTGCACTCGGAACACGAATAGAAGTCCATAGCGAGGGAGAAACGCGTCTGAATGCAACGAAAGCTGATCAGAGACTGAATTGAATTGAATTGAATTCTTCAATCTTTTTGGTAAGACTCTGCACTCAAAAAATTTTTTTCCTACATTTTAGAAAATCGCCATAAAATGAAATTTTTTCTTAATTTTAGAAATTTTTATGAAATTTTAGAAATTGTTTTCTTAAATCTAGGAAAAAAGACCATAGAAACAGAATTTTATGAAAAACCTTTCTTAAATTTAGAAAAATGATTTTTTTTCTTAAGTCAATGGTGTTTTTTCCAAGTTTGCTCTCCAAAAGTTTTTTTAATTTAATGGTGATTTCGCCATTAAATTATGAAAAAATGTACTTCAGCCCTTCTTAGAATCTAGAAAGTCGCCATAAAAAACACGGTACATTTTTTTAAATTTAAAGAATTTTTCGGAATTAAAAAGTTTTTTCTTGAAAACAGAAAAGTAGAATTGGAAAATCACCATAGATTTCAGAAAAACTTTTTTTTATTTCTTTTATGCTTCTCATTCTTTCTTCGAAGCAAAAAAGAAGAAGACATGGGGTTAGTCCGCGGCGCGTTGCGACGACAGTTTTTGGCGTATATATATGTTTATGTGTGTTTATGTGTATGATCGAGAATTTTCTTGTGCGTAGCTGTAACTTTTATTGCGTTGTTGTTGTTGAAATGCAGTCTTTCGCGAGAGAGTTGCTTGCGTTGCGCTGCATCTTGAACCCTTGTGCTCAGTTTTGGATGAGCATTCAAAGTAATAAATTTGTGTTGAGCCTATCAGTACAGCGCACGTGGACTAAACCTCCTCGAGTAAACACAGCATTTAAGCTTTTTAAGCTTTTTTAGGCGCATCGCTTCTCTGAAGATAAGATAATTATCTTTCAAAAGCTGCTCATTTACATAGACCGTGGCGCTTGAGTCGAGGCCCATCATATGCAAGTTCAGTTGCTGTTTATTCTCTCGCCGATATGACCCAATCGATCGGAGCAAAAATTTTCTCTCTGGCGGTATCTAATTTAACTAATATATCTGGGTCAACGATCGAGTTTTGTTGTTTCCGCGCTCGAGAAAATTTCGTAAGTAGCTTGCAGTTGCAACAGCTTCTGCCCACAATGGCTCCACAATGTTTTGGGCAGCATCATATTGCGCGTAACTTAGGTTTCTATGTGGATCTCTGGCAGTAGAATGCAGGCCAAAATCCACTGGTTTTTCGCATTCCCGCATTATAGGTTTTTCACACGTACTCAGTTATGGTTTTCCTCTACTTGCAATATCTGCTTTTTCACATTCTCCCAGTTTTGGTTTTCCACTGCTTTGCAGTATCTGATTTCCCACAAAAAAAATGCATTTCTTCTTGTAATATTTGTACATATATTTATTAATAATATTTACAACAAAGCATTGGAATTAAGCCTGTCTTCTAAAAATATCGAAAATAATTAAGATATTAATGTAAGAGCCGAAATAATTATAAGAGTAATTACCATTATGTCATCTCTTTAAAAAAGTTAGCATAGTTTGCCATGGCCGATCATTTACCCTCTGATCAGCTGTTTTACCTTGGGTCTCTATAATAAAAACTATGAGAAGAAAAAATCAAATACGTAAAATGCGACGCAACAATTCTGGTCCCAAGATGTCGAAATCTGCCTGTCTGAAATATATGTAATATTTGGATTAGTTGAAAGAACTGAGATAGTACTGAAGAACTATTCAATGAACACCGCATACCATTTACCACTGGTAATCTGGAGTCTTATATTGGGTTGTCAAAAAAGTCCTGCGGTATGATGTGACCGATGTGACCGCGCAACATATATTTGATATTACCAACATTCCGAAGAAAGACAATAATTGGTCATAATTATACCCGTTCCTTGTAGAGTAAAAGGGTATATTGTAATCGTGCAAAAGTATGTAACAGCTAGAAGGAAGCTTTTCCGACCTCATATAGTATATACACTGCTGGTCTTAGGTTAGACGCACTCACTTTTATTTTAAATAAAATGCTATATTTATAATAATGCTTATTCTTATTGTCCAAAAAGCTTTTCTTATCAGAGTTCGAATCTTGTTCGAAAAATATGTGCTCACAGCTGGTTGATTTGCGAAAAAATAACTGTACATTCGAAGATTCCAGAAAGTTATATTGCAATCACGCGTGTTTTCGGTTGGTCATTGAAATAGACGCACTTCAGATTTCATTGTCTTGCGTAAACAAGTGCAGTTTTTGTGATGAGAAAATATGAAAAATAAACAAGTAAATTGTTTTAGAGCTATATTTAAAGTAAAAATGGGAAAAGCTGGTGTTATGAGCTTATTAGAACGTCAAAAAGTAGACTTTTTCACTCGCAAGGCCTGTCCAATCGAAACATTGCCAAAAAGATAAATCGCAGCTCCAGGACTGTTGATAGATATTTTAAAGATCCAGAGAAATATGGAAACAACTTTAAAGGGAAAAAAAGAGCACTATCTGAACAAGCAGTTCGCAAAATTGTTAGAATTGCATCAAATTCGACCAAGTCCGCAGCTAAGATTAAGGAATTAGCCGGAGTAAAAGCAAGCCTACAGCGTACAATCAGAAATGCAGAACACCTAAAGCGTCTAAAAGTCAAGAAAAAACCTCCTCCGAATGCAATACGCAAAGAAAAACGGCTTCAATTCGCGAAGGAATACATGACGTGGAATGTTCAAACAGACACTCGGCTTAATGATTGGCGTTCTGTTGTCTTTACTGATGAAAAACGTTTTAATTTAGATGGCCCCGATGGTTTTCAATATTATTATCACGATTTGCGAAAAGATGAGATATATTTAAGACGCCACCACAGCCGAGAAGGTGGAGTAATGGTGTGGGGTGCCATCACGTTTTATGGAACAATTGACTTGATTTTTATCGATCAGAGGATGAACGGCGATCGCTTCAAAACATTGTTGGAGTCCGTATTTCCAAAATTAAATACTCTCTTTGGACCAATTCCTTGGATTTTTCAACAAGACAATGCTCCTATTAATAACGCTCGAGTAGTAAAGTCGTTTATTTCGAGTCAGAACGTTAATATCATGACCTGGCCACCATATTCTCCAGATCTTAACGTAATTGAAAATGTTTGGGGCTGGCTAACGCGGAAGGTATACGAAGGAGGAAAGCAATACGAAGATAAGGAAACATTAACTGCAGCTTTTAAACGTGCTTGGAGCGAGATTTCGTTGAAATACATAGACTCCCTGTATTATTTTATAAAGGACCGGATATATGAAGTTATATCCTGAATATACTGAAATGTTTTTTTTTTATTTCTAATAAATCAAATATTAACACCAACTACAAATTTAAGTTAAAACGCAACTTATGTTACATTTTTATAATATTTTGAATATAATAATTGAAGTAATATTAAATATCAGGGACCGTAACAGTTATAAGTTTTACTTTAAAAGTCATCGATTAATCGTTATTCAGCACCTTTTATTTATAAGTCATGAAGTAACTGCTTTTTCAGACTTTTAAAATAAAAGTCAGAAAATAACAGTTATTTTTTGACCGAAAAAATAAAAGTCCTCCGTAACTTTTATTCATGACTTTTAAAATAAAAGTCTAAAAATAACTTTTATTTTTTGACTGAAAAAATAAAAGTCAAGATAACTCTTATGAAAAGACTTTTAGTAAAAAAATCATTAAATAACTTTTATTTGGTAATCGAAAATATATAAGTCTTAAATATCTGTTGCTCAATTGGAATAGGAATTTTAAAGAAGAATTCTTCAACATAATAAGACCGCGAATTCTTCAGACCAAGAGGAACCATTAATGGCCATGTTAACAATTTTTAAAGTTCTAACCAATAAAGCCATTCATGAATTCTTCAACATAATAAGACCGCGAATTCTTCAGACCAAGAGGAACCATCAATGGCGATTGTAACAATTCTTAAATTTCTAAGGTCGACCATAGGGCTCTTACATAATCAAGCTTTTTCACCAATAGAACCCCTCAGTGCTACCAAATATGTTCAATAATAAAAATGCATTTGACGTATGTTTATAATATAAAAGTTATATTTCATTGAATTTGTTGTTCAGTTTTACAAATAATATTTTTTCAAGTGACTCAGGGCTTATGTTGCTTCTTAAGTCGCTTAAAACAAGTTTCAGTGCCGAAAACGAGCGCTCCACGCTCACTTGTGTGGCTGGCACTGAATGCACGACCCTAGCCAGTTGATATAAATATGGCAAATTAAATTTAACCTTCTCCCAATATTCCATTACGTCAATAGTGGTATCGATTGGCTTAGGGTAGTAGCTTTCAATTTCCCAATAAGCTTCTCTCAGTTTTGCTCCTACTTCGTCACTATTATCCTCTTCATTAGATTCGCTAGGTATTGAACTTAAAAATTCATTTAGCAATGATGATGATGCTGATGCTGATGCTGATGCTGATGCTGATGCTGATGCTGATGCTGATGCTGATGCTGATGCTGATGCTGATGCTGATGCTGATGATGATGACGATGATATTGACGATGATATTGACGATGATGATGTTGATGATGAACTTTTGGTTGGTGAATTTACCTGTAAAAGTTGTAAAATTTTGTTAACAACATTTGTAATTTTTTTATGTTTACATACAAAATTGTTAACAGCAAATATTTGCTGCATGAGGTCCTTTAAATGACGTACTGCGGATATTCGGTTAGCTTCATTCTGTCCTAGAACTCGCCGAAGTCTAGGGTCAAGGAATAGGCTACAGAGAACCACAGAATTGTTCAACAAAATTTCATCTCTTTTTTCGAGGCACTTGGCTAAGAGATCGCTGCAACTATTTTTCATAAGTTTAATATTGAGCTTGAGTTCAATCCACAGCTTGTTGAAGTCTCCCATGTATAACTGGCTGCTTTGCAGTTTTTTTGTGGCTATGTAGGCCGGCTCAAGTGTTGCTACCAAGGTCTTCAAATAGTCCCAGTCCTCATTCGTCAATGGGGTAGGTACATGCATCTCACAAAACTCCCTTAGATTTAGAAGCTGTTTCAGCATGGAGTATGTGGAGTTCCACCTAGTTGACACGTCCATAGGAGGTTGCGTAAAAGGACGATTCATTAGCAGGTTCCTGTAATTATCAAATATAAAAATTATGTTTAAATAATGTAAGGTATTTGATTTTTAGTTACCTGTAAGAAGGGGTTCTTAATTTTTTTACTAATGTCCTGGCATTATCAACTATTTGACATGATTGTTGGTCCATGAAGTCCTTCACTGCTAACTGGAGAGTATGTGCTGCACACTTTATTGACTTTACAGAGTCTATTGAAACTCCTTCGAGTATGTCCATTTCATCATCCCGGGAAGCAATGTCACCTTCAATATCTTCGCAAGTATTCAACAGCTCCACTGATTTAACCATGTTCCGTCCATTGTCAGTCGTAATTGAGAAAACTTGGTTTTTACGAATTGCAAATTGTTTTAAAATGTCGGACACTGTGGCACTAATATTCTCCGCTGTTGATCGCATATTTAACTCTATTATTGCAAGAGTATAAATAACAATTCGGCTTCCATTATAGTACTGCAAGTTTACGCCAAGAATACTTCGATTTAACCGGGTAGCTCCATCAATTTTTAGGGACACCATCCGATTTTTCAGGCCCGAAATCATTTTATTTTTAATGCTGTCGTATTTTTGAGATACCAACTCAATTATATTTCGCGAAGAAATTTTAGGGATGTTCACGCCCATAAAAATTTGATCCGTAAGAAATTGAAATGCCTTCGAGTCAAATAGAGAAAATGGAACTTTTTCGGACGTTACTAGCTCAACGCAAGCTTCCTTTACATCTTCCGCCGCGAAACAAACGGAAAATTTAAATTTTTTTCCGGGGCTTTCTTCATTTTTTTTTTCTATTTCGTCAGGTACCCTGTCTCCATGAACTGACTCCAGATGGCGCCTTAGGTTCGTGACAAAATTTCCCAAAAACGTTTTTTTGCAAATTTTGCACACCGATACGTTTTCAACGGAATCGAATTCAAAAAAATTTCGAAGAAATAAGTTTTTCTTACGACCCATTTTTAGTAAAAATTTGTGACAACCTTTTATGTTGAACTCAACTAATAATGTAACGATGTACAACAAAACCTTTGACAATAAAATATTTGAATAAGATATGAATACTCGATTATGTTTACGCATATTATTCAATGTCGCGCTAGTAATTATCAAGGCTCGCTATATGAGTTTATTACTTCATGAATGGCTTTATTGGTTAGAACTTTAAAAATTGTTAACATGGCCATTAATGGTTCCTCTTGGTCTGAAGAATTCGCGGTCTTATTATGTTGAAGAATTCATGAATGGCTTTATTGGTTAGAACTTTAAAAATTGTTACCATGGCCATTAATGGTTCCTCTTGGTCTGAAGAATTCGCGGTCTTATTATGTTGAAGAATTCATGAATGGCTTTATTGGTTAGAACTTTAAAAATTGTTAACATGGCCATTAATGGTTCCTCTTGGTCTGAAGAATTCGCGGTCTTATTATGTTGAAGAATTCTTCTTTAAAATTCCTATTCCAATTGAGCAACAGATATTTAAGACTTATATATTTTCGATCACCAAATAAAAGTTATTTAATGATTTTTTTACTAAAAGTCTTTTCATAAGAGTTATCTTGACTTTTATTTTTTCAGTCAAAAAATAAAAGTTATTTTTAGACTTTTATTTTAAAAGTCATGAATAAAAGTTACGGAGGACTTTTATTTTTTCGGTCAAAAAATAACTGTTATTTTCTGACTTTTATTTTAAAAGTCTGAAATAACAGTTACTTCATGACCAATTTCAAAAAAGTTACAAAAATTTAGGTCATTACGGATATGAATAGACCGCATTAGATTGGTTATGTAACTTTTTTCTCCGATTTTTAGTGGGATCCGAAGTGCATGATTTTTTTGATTAAAAATAATAAAATAACTGTTATTTTCGGTCCCTGTTAAATATCCAAGGTTTTAGCATATTAAGTTAAGTTGACTATGTTTTCTAGAATTCGTTTCTCCCTTAAAAAAAATCCTACAATTATTCTAAATATAGGGTTTGAAAGATAAAGAGTGTATCTTTTAAAAAACTTTAACATCGAATCAAACCATGAATGCGTTTGCCTCTAAGAGCTCCGGAAAGTTGGCCAATTTCAGCATTTTTCGAACTTTGAGGTCCTTTTGCTAAGAATCCTTGCGTCGGAGAACTTTTTGGAAAACGCAGTTTAACTTGGGAATTCGTAACGAATCCAAAAATATAGCATCCATCGAGGAAAATTTTTGATGCTGCACAGTGTAATCATTAAAATAAAAAATATAAATCAAATTTGTGTGGAAAACTGAGTTCGTCTAACTCAAGACCAGCAGTGTATATTGTTGATCAGGATCACTAGCCGAGTCGATCTAGCCGTGTCTGTCTGTCCGTCTGTCTGTCCGTCCGTATGAACGCTGAGATCTCGGAAACTATAAAAGCTAGATGATTGGTATTTGGCATGAAGATTCTTGGAGTTCTTACGCAGCGCAAGTTTGTTTCAAGAACGTGCCACGCCCCCTCTAACGCCCACAATCGCTTATAACGATGCAGTTTTATTGTGCTTATCAATACCTATCGAAATGTAGAAGAAATTTTTTAAATCGGACCATTCGTTAAAAAGTTATGCGTGCGTTATACGTTTTGTATCTCCCTCGCACTTCCTTTAGCTGAGTAACGGGTATCTGATAGTCGGCGCACCCGACTATAGCGTTCTCTCTTGTTTTGTTGTAACTTAAGGTCATACTTTGCCCGCGAACAAATATTTCGTTTAAATATCTCCATATATTACGTAATCACGTTTTTGGAGTTTTTTGACCCCCTCCTCCCTGGTAATCAAAAGTAATCTTTCAAGATTTTTAAAACCAAACAATTTTATATGTAGCTTCCAAATAACGGGGAATTAATCATTTTTTGTTTTATTATGCCTTTTCTTGCTTAAACTTAAGTTTGAGAGTATTCGACTGATGGGCAGCATTTTGTTTTTTGTTGGCAATTCGTGAACCGAATTGAATAGCCCGTTTTTTTAGCCATACAACGTCCCGCAGCCCGATTTGATAGCCGTACAGTCTCAAAAGCAATTTATCACCGACCCCTTCAGGGTAACTAAAACAACATTTCTGGTACGCTTCTAAAGATCTAATAAATTTAACAACGTTCTCCTCGATGAATGGCGATCTAGCGGTTTTTCCATTATCTGCAATAACTCGGTCGTCTCTGGCTAAATTCCGTGCCGGTATACGTTCCCAGTCCATTTCAAGTTCGTGTTGCACGGCAAGTTGGCGCTCTAGCATACCGCCTAGACAATGCCTGAAGCTGTTGCGATGACGGGTATACCCACCAAATAATTCATCTGCCCCACTTCCAATAAGGGCGACTCTGGCAGAGGAGCTAGCGCAATGAGAAGCAAACCAGAAGGCACAACCAAGACTCTCATCCAAAACTGTTTCCAGCGGATATATAAGGTGCTTGATACGTGTTGTAAGATGCTGCTCCAATTCCAGACGGGTTACATTGACTTCCAGCAGATTCCAGCATCGCTTGGGACAAATTTTTCTTAATTCATTGATAGACAACAATGAAGTTTTTCGATCGGGCACATCCCATAGTTTCTCAGACATATTTTGACCCTCAACACTTTCGAAAGCTACATTAATAAGTTCGATCGGTTCATTTTCTGGTACAAATTCGTTGGCTAGCAAGGCCAAGATAGTGCAGTCGATGCCACCCGAAAATAATATACATAATTTGGCATGTTTGCATACAGTTTCAAAATTCAAGTTATTCAAGCAAAGACGGCAAAAAGGGATCATATTTGTAACGCGATTTCTTACTGAGTTCAAAAGCAGTTTATGGAGTGTGGCTAATGACTCATTGATTTCTGGGTGACCTATTAGTTTTTTACAAAGGTCCATATGGCTGCCGATATATGAAAATTTATAGAAGTCGTAATCAAATGTGAGCTTACTTTTGATGATCCATTCTGGCGCAATTTGACTTTCCACAGTAGTTTTCCAGCCAACTGCACGGTCAAGTTTGCTTAATAGCTGAATAGCGTAATCATTTAGCGGCTGCCACGGATGCAATACGCATGATGTAAGGTCATTAACTTTAACACGATAAAGGCCCAATGGTGGCAATTCCAATGATATTTTTTCATTTTCAAAATAGTGCGATGTGCTCAATAAATTTAGTCCTTTCGGAAGCCTTTCAATAATTAATGAATTTCTTCCCAGTGTGTCGCGAGAGAAGTAAAGTATTTGATTTCGTTTGTTATAAATTACTAAACAATGTGGTCCTTCCCATTCCTTCAGTAGCTTCAATAGTTTGTGTTCCTCATAACGGCACTCAGAAATTTTTCTCGATATCCAAGATGTATCAGACATAGACTCTGGCTTTGGTAAATTGTAAATATCTCCATTAAAAAGAAATATGAAGTCATCGGCCACCACCGGTTGTTTTCGAACACTTTCCCCTTGTTGCCACAATACGCTGCCGGCCAGAATAATTTGTCCAGTATCATAATCTAGAACTACTTCGTCTTGGACATCAGGACCACGATTTCTTAGAATTTCTTTTAAAACGTCTGGAAAATCATAATCATATAATCCACCGCTTTTCAAAACTGAGCAAAATATTCCACACATTATTATCTTTGACACTTTAATAGGAATGTGCACAATATCAATATATCGATATTTATTAAATAATAGTCTGTTTCCACAGAGGGGGTTTTCGCTTAAGCATTTATATTTTTTTTTAAATACTAATACCCTTTTCTTATAGCGTCCATCCGTGTGAAACGGTTGGGATGTTTGACATATTCGAAATTCGTGTTCCCATAGAGTTTCCATCCACGTCCACATCCAATAACAGCTGACTTGAAGAGCAGTTGCTCAATTCAACATTGACGAAGGGGGTTTTAACTACGCAAAACTGGCGCAAAATTGCGTTCTCCTAAACTTATTGTAGAATAATATAATAACATATCCTATAACGAATATGCATGCATATTGCTGACTGGGGGAGAGCCTAACCTCCCGTATCCCACACTCCGCTCTAACTACGCCTCTTTTTAGCCAATATTAAAAATATTTATACAAACAAAGTCAAATGTTTGCTGTTTTGGTAATTTATAGCAACTTAAGAACATTATAGGAGTACGTAGTACACTTTTAATTAATATTAGTTAGTATTAACGAATTGCAGAACATATTCTCAGACTTCGCTGCCAAAAATACTCCTATTTTGTTTATATGTCAAAAACCAAACTAACATAAGCAGGCCACCTAGCTTGAAAAACAATTTTTGGAAATGTGTTGTTTCACTAAAACAAGCATATCTCCTAAAATTTGCACTCAATTTGCAAATATTGGGCCTTAACATGTTAACAACAAAAGGGCCTTCAGATCTGAAAGCTCAAAATAATTTATACATTTTTATTTGTATTTATTTTAATTAAATAAAAACTAGCTATAACAAAAAATAACACAACGAGTAATAGCTTTACGGAAAGGTGCATCTGTTGCCTTTTAAATAGAGTCGCATGAAAATGCCCGTCAAAGTCCGTCAAATTTGGATGGCGGACTAACTTGGAAATTTTCGGAACGGCAAAACCTTACGGACCATCCTTTCAACGGATGGTAGATGATGGATGCAGCTCTGCGGGAAGACCATATTAGAAAAGATATTAATATTTTTTATCAAATGAATAAAACTCAATAATAATGATTATAACCATAATAATTATTGAAGATTTCAATTTATTTTAATCAAAACCCTACAGGTTCCGCGGTATAGCTGTGGTTTGCCGACATTTTGAATTACGTAGCCTGTATAATTGGACTTTCCTTTATTATTTCAGTGTTTTCTGCATTTGTTCGCTCAAGAGTGGAATAAGCTTCATTTATTTGGAACCCCTCAAGCACAGGGCATAGCAATAGGGCTTCAGAAAAAATTTCTGAAGTTTTCACTCCAGCTGTTGCATTTTTCTGAACCATTCCCATCTCACTCCAGCCAATGTAGCCTCCCTGCAGTTCCATTCATTTTTGGAAGTGAATCACTGCTAAAAACTGAGCACTAAGCGCTCAAGCACTAGTGAATTTGTATGAAAAATAGCGATGATTTTAACATGGGCATGTCCTAGGGGCTCATCACTGCCAGAAACTGGCGCTTTTTTACCACCTGTTCATTACCATTTTTCATCGCCTAATTCATCACCAAATTCGGCGCCCTTTCGGCGCTATTTTAGCGCCTAAATATCACCCAAAATCATCAGCAAAGAGAGAAATTTTCATCACCTTCATCACCTATTCACAGCCTATTTTCATCACCTACTCACTGCCCATTTTCACCACCTGTTCACCGCCCATTTTCATAAAAAATATATTGAATTTCATCGCCTTTATCAAAAGGTTTATTTCTTTTCAATTAATTTTACTACATCATTTTTGATTAATTATTTTCATACTTTTACATTAAGTGAATAGATTTTTACAAACTACGGTGGCTTGTAGGGGTCTTCGGTAAGTTAACGTGGCATGGTGAACTCCCTTTTCGCACATGGAGATTTTTCACGCATCTCCTCATCCTCTCTGCAGGCTCCACCTGACCAATGAATTTGGAAAATATATATTTATACCCGTTACTCGTAGAGTAAAAGGGTATATTGTATTCGTGCAAAAGTATGTAACAGGGAGAAGGAAGCGTTTCCGACCCTGTAAAGTAGCTTATATACGATTTTAAAAATTTAAATATTTCGGAAATGTAAAAATGCAGTTTTGTTGTGTTTATCAATACCTATCGAAATGTAGAAGAAATTATTTAAATCGGACCATTCGTTAAAAAGTTATTGCTGATCAAAGTTTGTATCTCCAACTCCCTCGCACTCCCTTAAGCCGAGTGACGGGTATTAGATAGTCGGGACACCAACCCGACTATAGCGTTCTCTCTTGTTTTATAATATTATTAATATTAATATTCCCCCTGTTACATACTTTTGCACGAATAAAATATACCCTTTTACTCTACGGGTAACGGGTATAAAAATTGGTTCCATTTGAAATTTAACTCTCAGAATTGTTATACCCTTGCAGAGGGTATTATGATTTCAGTCAGAAGTTTGCAACGCGTCTGTCCGTCTGTCTGTCCGTTTCTGCGCAAACTAGTCTCTCAGTTCAGAAGCTATAGGGTTGAATCTTTCCCAAAAGTGTTCTTTCTATTGCAGGTAGTATATAAGTCGGAACCAGCCGGATCGGACAACTATATCCTATAGCTCTTCCACTCTAGGGCATGACTGTTTTTTAAAATTTCCGAATTTCGAATTAAATTTAACGAAAATCGGACGACTATATTATATAGCTGCCATAGAAAGGATAGAAAAAATAATGCCAACATAATACGAATTTTAACAATTTTTCGATTTGTAAATTTATGGAAATAATCTGCAAGGGTATATAAGCTTCGGCTGGCCGAAGCTAGCTTCCTTTCTTGTTTTTCCATTAGAGAAATCTCTAAAATTTAGGGATTTTCAACTTTGTCGTCGAATTCCAAAGATATGGGCCATGGCTGACAGAAGGTACTATTTTTTAGAAACGCCGTTATGTATTGAAAGCACAGTTTAATGAAAATAATTAAGGTTAGTCCAATTATATAGGCCACATAATTCCAAAGGTCGGCAAACTTCGGTTTTTTGTATTCTTAGCTTTTCCGCGGAACCTGAGAAACATTAGTTTGTATGGGACTTTACTTTAAGAGAACCCAATTATAATAGAAAACTAAAAATGGTTCTTGAAAATTTGTGTATCAGTGTAATCGTACACATTTGAGTTTGTTTGCATTGCAAACATCCCGACCTTACATTTATACCCGTTACTCGTAGAGTAAAAGGGTATATTGTATTCGTGCAAAAGTATGTAACGATAGAAGGAAGCGTTTCCGACCCTATAAAGTATATATATTCTTGGTCAGGGTCACTAGCCGAGTCGATATAGCCATGTCCGTCTGTCCGTCTGTCAGTCCGTATGAACGCTGAGATCTCGGAAACTATAAAAGCTAGAGGATTGGTATTTGGCATGAAGATTCTTGGAGTTCCTACGCAGCGCAAGTTGGTTTCAAGAAGGTGCCACGCCCCCTCTAACGCCCACAATCGCTTATATACGATTTAAAAAATTTAAATATTTCGGAAATGTAAAAATGCAGTTTTGTTGTGTTTATCAATACCTATCGAAATGTATAAGAAATTATTTAAATCGGACCATTCGTTAAAAAGTTATTGCTGATCAAAGTTTATATCTCCATCTCCCTCGCACTGCCTTTAGCCGAGTGACGGGTATTAGATAGTCGGGACACCAACCCGACTATAGCGTTCTCTCTTGTTTTTAGTTTAAAAACATGCTAAGAAAGTTTAAGTTTGGTATTTTTTTATTCATATTTTTTTAGAGTTTTTGGTTTTTTTTTATTCATATTTTTTAGTTTAAAAACATTCAAAGAAAGTTTAAGTTTGGTTTTTTTTTATTCAAATTTTTTAGTTTAAGGGAAGGGTAGAGGCTTGCAAAAAAAAATTTCGTTTTTTTTTACAATTTTTTTTCTTATTCATTAACATCTTAAGAGTATACAAAAAAAGTTTTAAGTCAATCGGACAAAAACTTTAGAAGTTATGCTAAAACTAGGGCCCTAACCTCTAAGACTTTAGGTACGTAAGTGCATCTTTAAGTGCGTTTTTCTCGAAACCACGTTTTGAAAGTCCGTGTTCATCGGCATTTCTAAACGGCTCAACCAATCGTTTTCCAATTTGTCGAATATTTTTCTGCATTAAAAAAACCCGCCCCCTGGGAAGGGTTTTTTTTTTTTTTTTAACTTTAAATATTTTATTTTTAAGCCGAAAGTGCATTTTTTTAGGTGAAAAACGAATTCTTGACTTTGGACTTTCGGAAAAAATTCTTAAAAATAAAAAATTAAAAAAAGGGCTTCCCAGGGGGCGGGTTTTTTTAATTCTTAAGCGATTTGTAAAAACAAAATGGAAATCCGATCATTTTTAGCGGAGGTATAGTGAACACCGCAAAACGCCTTTTTTTAATAGTGTTCCAGCAATCGCTTTGCAACCGATATATTCGCCGATAGTATCGGCTATAAAAATTAGTGGATATTATTTAACTGACACTTAATAATATACAAAAGGTTTGAATTAAATCCACCCAACCAGTTTTTATAGAAAAAATCGCAAAGTTAGTCGATTTTTTGGTGCCAAAGACCCTACCCCCCCTTAAAAACATGCAAAGAAAGTTTAAGTTAGGTTTTTGTTTATTCATATTTTTAAGTTAAAGTTAAGTTTAAAGTTAAGTTTATTGATCTCGCAGAAGAATTCTGTTTAATTTTTTTTTAATAATGTATGGAAAATATAATTAATGATCTCTCAGAAAAAGAAGTCTTAATTTGTTTTTAATTTTGTTATGTTTATTTAATTATGTTATTATGTTTAAAGAGAAAAATAAATAAAAATTTAATAAACTAATTTTGTTTTTACTGCGTACGCCGCCGGCCGCCGACAAATTCGCCGGCTTAGCTGCCGCCGCCGCCGCCGTTTTCATTTTAACTCTACGCCGCCGCCGCCGGCTTTTCTTGACCCCCACGCCGCCGCCGACGACCAAGCCATCGGCGTAAACCTCCAGTTTGCAATTTAATTTAATTTAAGAGAACCCAATTATCATAGAAAACTAAAAATGGTTCTTGAAAATTTGTGTATCAGTGTAATCGCACACATTTGAGTTTGTTTGAAATTTCTTATTATTATTATATGTTGACCAGAGGCATTTTGAGAAGGGAGAGTCGTCAGCCAGCAATTTGTTAGCTTTTCATGCTTTATAGCCTCTTCCCATACAGTCCATCCGTGTGAAACGGTTGGGATTTCTGACGAATGTGAAACTCGTGTTCCCACAGAACTCCATCCACCATCTACCATCCGATTACAGCTGACTTAAGAGCAGATGCTCAACTCAACATTGACGAAGGGGGATTTTAACTCGACAAAACTGGCGTAAAATTGCGTTTTCCTAAACTTATTGTAAAATAATATAATAAATAGCATAAGATAATAGTTTAAAACATATCTGAGCTTTTATAACACATTCTATAACGATTATGCATACATATTGCTGACTGGGGGAGAGCCTAACCTCCCGTACCCCACACTCCGCTCTTACTACGCCTCTGTCTAGCCAATATTAATGTGAAAAATACACTTTTAATTAATATTTGTTAGTATTTACGAATTGCAGAACATATTCTGAGACTTCGCTGCAAACATTGATGTTTTCGTTTGCAGAACAGCTTAAATTTGGCCCACACATAGCAACTTGTTGGCGAATGCTTTTCCGCTCATAACAAACTACAAATAATTCAACAATAGCCAAAAAACAATGAACTTGAGCATTATTTAATTTTTTCCCGCCATTGATTTGATTTGTTCTCGTATTCAACGTTCCATTTTTCACAGTCAAGAGGAAGAATTCAGAGTTGCACCGAAAAAACATCGCCTAACTATCGCATAAAAGAGCCCGTCAAAGTCCGTTAAAATTGGATGGCGGACTAACTGGGAAATTTTCTGAACGGCAAAACCTTACGGACCATCCGTTCAACGGATGGTAGATGGTGGATGGAGCTCTGTGGGAAGACCCTATAAGAACTGAGGAAACGACACTAAAGGTACCTAAAATTAAAAATGTTGGAATTTGACGGAACGACCCTAAATGGTTTCTTTTGAATTTTCAAACAGCTGTTATTTGTTTTTTGTTACAAAGCATGCAAGTAACTGTTGTCGTGAGAACAACCAAAAACAAGAGAGAACGCTATAGTCGGGTGCCCCGACTATCAGATACCCGTTACTCAGCTAAAGGGAGTGCTATATAAAAAATGTATTCTTCATATCGATAGGTATTGATAAACCCAATCAAACTGCATTTTTACTTTTCCGAAATATTTAAATTTTTAAAATCGTTTCTAAGAGATTGTCGGCGTTAGAGGGGCGTGGCACCTTTTTGAAACAAACTTGCGCTGCGTAGGAACACCTAGAATCTGCATGCAAAATGCCAATCTTTTAGCTTTTATAGTTTCCGAGATCTCAGCGTTCATACGGACTGACAGACAGACATGGCTAGATCGACTCGGCTAGTGATCCTGATCAAACCTACTTTATAGTGTCGGAAAAGCTTTCTCCCTGTTACATACTTTTGCACGAATACAATATACCCTTTTACTCTGCGAGTGACGGGTCTAAAAATGCCCTTCGTTCTTTCCTGCGCAGCAGACTTCGTTATATTTCGATTTTGTTTTATTGTTGACCGCTTTACGTTGACCTGTTTGTGAGACGCTCTGTTACCGAACATCGTTCAATGAGAGAACTTAATAAAAACCGATTGACAGAAAAAGTCATCGCAAACGGTCTTTTCACTAATACAAGTATACGAGGTAGTCCCGCCGGCTGCCTAATTGTTCGGCTTTTAGTTTGTTAACGTGCTTGGGCGATATTTCCCTTTCACTCGCACGGTCTACTACCTACGGGACTACCTCCCTGCAAGCAAAGATGCGATATTTCTATCGCCTATCGTCCAGAAGTCACTTCTTAGTAACTTCTGGAAGATAGAAACACGACAGAACACATTTTACAAAAACAAAATATACATCTATCGCAAAGAAGTCACTTCTAAGACCCTTCTGGAGGATAGAAATACGATAGAACACATTTTACAAAAACAAAAAGGGTCGCGATCGTGGCGAAGTAACTTCTAAGGCACTTCTGGACGATAGAAGGACGATAGAACACATTTGACTACCTAAAAAGGGTTGCGATCGTGAATCGTATACCTGTAAGCTACCATTTTTCTGTGACCTATGTACTTTTTATACCCGTTACTCGTAGAGTAAAAGGGTATATTGTATTCGTGCAAAAGTATGTAACAGGTAAAAGGAAGCTTTTCCGACCCTATAAAGTATATAAGTTAACTGTGGTCAACCCAATCAAGATCATTGACCGCAGTTACTTCGAAAATAAGCTCCGGCCGAAATTGCTGACCTAGCAATGGGCCGGAAACTCGTGCACAGCGGCAGGCACTGCATATTTGCGTGGCCGCTGTGAGCTTTTGTTAGCTTTAAGTTCAGTCTTTAAGAACAGTTCTGATTTTGACTTCAATAAAGTAAGAGCACAAGCTCCACTGATCAAACTCCGGCAACCGCCGTTAGAATCTATTAATTATCACTTGTGAGTCTCTAGGCCAGCAGGTAAAGAAAGGCAGTATCCTTTCCACCCTATTCATCCTAACTCTTCAGCTGGGAGACCACGGCCAACCGGCCCACATATTCCTGAGGAACCCCTTGAGCTGCACGATTACAGTGACCGCTGCGTGGGATCCCATTCAGAGAATATTAATTATAAAATACTAGTGACTGCTGCGCGGGACTCCTCCAGGGAATAGTTAACTACGAAATCCCAGTGACGGCTGCGTGGGATACACTAAAGAAAATAATTGGCGCTCAACTACCGGGAGAATTACATTAGTGGGAGTTAACAGAAAATGTAAGTGGGCCCTTCGGCCAAAAATATTTTTTACGTCTTCCACAAAATTTTGTAAATTCGGACCTCTAAATATATAAACAGGCATTAAATTTTGTGACCTATATAAAAAATATATAACACAGGCATTCAATTTTGTCGCTCCACTTATCGCAAGGAAATACGATCCCCGAGCTTTTTGTCTTCGTCTTTGTGTCTGTGTGTGTGTAGAGCTTTGCTTACGCGCGCGAAATTCTGTGCGGTTAAATCCAGCTGCACATGAGTAATCCGTTTCTCGAATATAGAGACAATAGGCAAGACTCCAGCGACTCAGAGTCTGAGAGTGAAGGGCGGATCCACAATTCAACTCCGATACTCAGACCCCCAGCCCCCCCTACAGAAATGGACCCCGATCAGCTCCGAAATGTTATACAGGCTGTCGTTGCAAATGCCCTTGCAGAACAGACCGCTCAAAGCCAAGCGAGGGAGCAAGCGCTTATGCAACAAATTGAGGAATTGGCCAGGCGAGTAACGGCAATCAACGTTCTGCCAGCTTCAGCCCAGACCCCTCAGATAGTAACATATAAAGCCATAGAGATAGTAGACACTGTCCAATGTAATGAACCTCTAGATGCTGTAAAATGCTTGCCCGAATTTTCGGGAGCACAGGAGGCATATGTCTCCTGGCGGCAGGCGGCCGTAGCGGCCTATCACATTTTTAGGCGATTCGATGGCAGCTCTCGCCATTACCAAGCTGTAATAATCATTAGAAGCAAGGTTAGGGGACCCGCTGACGCGGTATTATCGTCGTTCGGGACAGTACTCAACTTCGATGCGATTATAAGTCGTCTCGATTTTACCTATAGCGATAAGCGCCCAATGCATGTCATAGAACAGGAAATGGGCACCCTAAGGCAGGGAAATCTCTCACTGTTACAGTATTATGATGAGGTTGAAAAGAAACTGACCCTCCTCACAAACAAGGCCACCATGTCGCACGACGCTTCGGCGGCCGAAGTCCTGTGCGTAAAATTCCGGGATGATGCACTTCGAGTATTCATCTCGGGATTAAAACGCAGCCTCACAGATGTCCTCTTCTCGGCGAAGCCCAAGGACATGCCAACAGCACTTGCTTTGGCTCAGGAGGTGGAGGCAAATCACGAGAGATATTCTTTCGCGGCCTCTTTTGCAAAAAGCCAGGAGGAAAAAGATAAAAAACAATATCCAAAGGCGCAAGAGCGTCAACAAACCCCTCCTCAAAATAATACCCAAACAGGTGCTTCCAAAAATCCCTATTTCACGAAGCAGCACAAAGCTCAAGTTCACCCTGCCCCACGCAGTGGCTCGTCTCGTGAAAATACTGCCGAACCCATGGAAATTGACCCTTCGTTTTCCAAAATACTCAAGCCTTCTCAGGCACCGGCTTACCAAAACAGAAAGCCGGCCGCATCCGATCGATCGGGCCCGCAAAAAAGACAGAGGGTCAACCACGTCACGCAGAGCGCGGGCGAAACTGAGGAAGAATACACCACCGCAGCCTCCAGTGCAGCGGCCTAAATTGATGATGACGCCATCTTAGAGTACGACTCAGATGCAATAAATTTTTTAGGGGAAGATCCCTGCTACCCGTCATCAGACGAAGAGTAGCGGGGACTGATATGAGATTCCTCATCGACACGGGCGCGTCAAAAAATTTCATCCGACCCCACATAGGATTGAAAGGCGTTCGCCCAGTAGACTCCCCATTCACCATTCATTCAATCCATGGGGGTACAACTATCACAAATAAATGTTTTGTCTCGATATTTAACATTAAGGCTACCTTTTTCATACTACCAGACTTAAATACATTCGATGGAATAATCGGCCTTGACCTATTAAAACAGGCAGGGGCATCACTCTGTTTAGCTTCCGGCCACCTAAAATGGGGCACCGAGGTAGAGCAGATTGATTTCCATACGTGCGCTGATGTAAACTTCACTAACGTGAATTGCTCAGATGCACCGCCATTGGCAAGAAACGCGTTTTTAGAAATGCTAAGGACCAGGAAAAGGGCCTTTGCGGACCCCAATGAGGCTTTACCTTACAACACGTCGGTGGTAGCTACCATCAGAACGGTTAGTGAGGAGCCCATATACGCGAAATTATACCCATACCCCATGGGAGCAGCGGATTTCGTCAACAAAGAAATTGAGGATCTGCTCAGAAACGGGATAATTCAAAAGTCGGTATCCCCTTACAACAATCCGATATGGGTAGTGGATAAAAAAGGGACCGATGAGCTCGGAAACCGGAAAATGCGACTAGTTATTGACTTCCGCAAATTAAACGAAAGAACCGTGTCCGACAAGTATCCCATGCCAAACATAAACATGATATTAGGCAACCTGGGTAATGCTAGATATTTCTCAACGCTGGACCTCAAGTCCGGCTATCATCAAATAATACTCGCAGAACGCGATAGAGAAAAAACTTCCTTCTCAGTGAATGGCGGGAAATATGAGTTCCGCAGACTGCCGTTCGGCCTCAAGAATGCAGGCAGCATTTTTCAGAGGACCATTGACGACATCCTACGGGAACAAATCGGCAAGTTCTGCTATGTTTACGTCGACGACGTAATCATCTTTTCGGAAGATGAAAACTCTCACGTCAAGCACGTAGATTGGGTTCTGAAGAGCCTATACGATGCGAACATGAGAGTATCGGCAGAAAAATCCAGCTTTTTTAAGAAAAGCGTGAACTTCCTTGGGTTTATAGTCACTTGTAACGGTGCTACAACAGACCCAGAGAAGGTAAAGGCCATAAAAGAATTTCCGGAACCTAAAAGTGTTTTTGAGGTACGGTCATTTCTAGGCCTAGCCAGTTACTATAGATGTTTCATTAAGGACTTCGCAGCAATAGCAAGACCTATATCGGACATCCTGAAAGGGGAAAACGGAACAGTTAGTAGACATAGGTCACGAAACATTCCGGTTCAGTTCTCTGAGGCGCAACAACAAGCGTTCCAGAAACTACGAAACATTCTGGCATCCGACGACGTGATGCTAAGATACCCCGACTACAAAAAGGCATTTGATCTAACGACAGATGCCTCGGCCTATGGCATTGGCGCAGTATTGTCCCAAGAGGGACGCCCAATAACAATGATCTCAAGGACATTGAAAGACAGGGAGATTAATTACGCCACAAACGAGAGGGAGCTCCTAGCCATAGTTTGGGCACTGGCTAAGCTGCGGCACTATTTGTATGCAGTAAAAGATATAAACATCTACACCGATCATCAGCCATTGACATTCGCAGTATCGGAATCCAATCCGAACGCGAAAATCAAGCGATAGAAAGCTCGCATCGACGAGTCCGGCGCTAAAATGTTTTATAAGCCCGGCAAAGAGAATCTCGTCGCGGATGCCCTCTCCAGACAGCAACTTAACGTTGTGGAGGCGGAAGAAGCTCATTCGTGTGCGGCTACTATCCACAGTGAAGTGTCGCTCACACACACCATCGAAGCAACAGAGAAGCCACTGAATTGCTTTCAGAACCAGATAACTCTGGAGGAAGCACGCTTCCCGTCTAAACGCACCTTCGTGCTCTTTGGAAACAAGAGACGGCACAACATTAACTTTACATGCACGGAGTCGCTGCTAAAAGAGCTCGCGGACACCATAGTCCCCAGGGGCGTAAATGCCATTCATTGTGATCTGCATACGCTAGCAATGGTACAGGATAAATTGGTTCGGCAATTCCCAGCCACCAAATTCTGGTATTGCAAAAACCGAGTGACAGACATTTTTGCAATCGAGGAGCGACGGGAAATCATTACTGCCGAGCACAATAGGGCACACAGATCGGCACAGGAGAATGTCAAACAGGTGCTCTCCGAATATTATTTTCCTAAAATGACTAAATTGGCCAACGAAGTTGTCCAAAATTGCAAGACCTGCGCAAGGGCCAAATATGATAGGCACCCCAAAAAACAGGAAATCGGCGAGTCACCGATTCCATCCCACACAGGAGAAATATTGCACATTGATATTTTCTCAACAGATAGGAAATACTTCCTGACGTGCATTGACAAATTTTCAAAGTTCGCAGTCGTGCAACCCATTCCCTCTAGAACAATTGAGGACCTAAAACCAGCGGTGCTACAGCTAATGAACTATTTTCCAAAGGCCAAAACGATCTATTGCGACAATGAGCCTTCACTAAATTCGCATACGATCTCGGCCATGCTGACTAACCACTTCGGGGTTGGTATCGCAAACGCACCACCCTTACACAGTGTATCTAACGGACAGGTTAAACGCTTTCACAGCACCCTGATAGAACTCGCTAGATGCATTAAAATTGACAAAGGTATAACTGATACCATAGAGTTGATTTTATTAGCCACCGCCAAATACAACAAATCAATTCACTCGGTCATTAACAAAAGACCAGCTGATGTTGTACAGACGAACTCGGAAGGTTTACAGATGGAAATCCAAGGAAAAATAAAAAGCGCCCAGGACGCGTTAAGAAGCCGGGAAAACACATCCCGGCAGAATAGGGTCTTCGAGGTTGGGGAAAAGGTATTGGTAAAATCCAACAGAAGGCTAGGAAACAAACTCACACCCCTGTGTGAGGAGAGAGCCGTAGAAGCGGACCTGGGGACCACGGTCCTCATTAAGGGGAGGGTGGTCCACAAGGACAATCTCAAGTAATATCACCAATGATGTCCTCCATGTTTTTTTTTTTATTATTTTTTACACTTTCAAGCCACTTGGCGCATATTTTTTCTAACTTTAAGATTCAAGCCACTTGGCGCATATTTTGCCTAACTTTAAGTTCATTTTTTCGGTGGTGGGAAAACCCTCTATAAGCAAAGAAATAGCTAAAGTTTAATTTCACAGGCTCGGACCCATACTTTGCATATTCCTGTCCTTGACGTCGGCCCACATTACCGATTACTCGCAGGCCAAATACATTCCCATCGTGGATGGTGAAATCCTAGTATGGGAGGAGTTCGCTTACGTTACACATACGGCGAACCTCTCAGAATATGGGCGTGTAATAGAGGAGACAAACAACATGATTGATATGTTTCCACTGTCACACATGCAGAAGCTTCTAAGCGTGGATACCGCTCATCTCCAAGACTTGTTAGAGTCGTTGGGCGTTCATCACAGAGTAGCTAGAAGTTTGGATTTCTTGGGATCAATGCTAAAGGTCGTGGCAGGGACACCGGATGCCGGTGACTTAGAGAAAATCAGATTTACCGAAATGAAGTTAGTCGAGTCAAGCAATAGACAAATACAAATTAACACTAAAATCCAAAACCAAATTAATCAGTTAACCTCTACCGTCAATTCAATTTTGAAATCAGCCAAAAACTCACAAGTAGACACCGGACATTTATACGAGACACTGCTTGCTAGAAACCGAATGCTGATGACGGAGCTACAAAATTTGATGCTTGCCATAACCCTTGCTAAAATTAATATTGTTAGTCCGAACATTTTAGATCACGAAGACTTAAAAACAGTTTGGCTTGAGGAACCCACCAACACACCTATAGGAGATATTTTGTCCGTCTCGTCTGTAAAAATTTTGCAGTCCACTAACATTTTACATTTTATCATAAAATTTCCGAAAATTAAACTAGCCTGCAAAAAGATTACAGTTTTTCCAGTCGCCCATGCTGAGACAATGTTGCAGATAATAGACAACGTCATTGCCGAGTGCAGCGGAGAAATTTACGCCATCAAGAACTGCTCCGTATCACCGGGGGCCACGTTCTGCCGCCTGGCTTCAGAGAGTTCATGCGCCAAGGAATTGCATGCCGGAGGGGTGGCACATTGCCGAGTTCAGGAAAGTGATCTGCACCCGATAACCTATGTGGACGAGGGAATTATGATCATCAATGACAGATCGGCCAAAGTTCGAGTAGACAACGGCACAGAAACCTGGACTCATGGCACACACCTCATAACCTTTGACAAACAAGCCACGATAAATGACACACTCTTCATCAACCACGATAACACCCGGAAGAGAGCTCCAGGGACAGCAAGTCTCCCCTTGTTGAACATCACCGCTAGCAGAGATGTCCTCAGCCTCCCGTATCTTCACCGCCTAAGTGAACGAAACTTGGAGTTCATCAAGGAGTTCAGAGAAGAGATCGACAACAACCAGACAAGTCTCGCAGCAATTATTGCAGGAGCAATATGCTGCGCACTCATCTGCATCGGGCTCACTTTTAAGCGACTTATTAGGGCAAGAAAATCCGCAGACCAAATTAGACAGGTTATCGTTGAATTACAAACGGCCGAGGGCGGCCTTAACTTAGAAGGGGGAGCAGTTAACTGTGGTCAACCCAATCAAGATCATTGACCGCAGTTACTTCGAAAATAAGCTCCGGCCGAAATTGCTGACCTAGCAATGGGCCGGAAACTCGTGCACAGCGGCAGACACTGCATATTTGCGTGGCCGCTGTGAGCTTTTGTTAGCTTTAAGTTCAGTCTTTAAGAACAGTTCTGATTTTGACTTCAATAAAGTAAGAGCACAAGCTCCACTGATCAAACTCCGGCAACCGCCGTTAGAATCTATTAATTATCACTTGTCTGAGTCTCTAGGCCAGCAGGTAAAGAAAGGCAGTATCCTTTCCACCCTATTCATCCTAACTCTTCAGCTGGGAGACCACGGCCAACCGGCCCACATATTCCTGAGGAACCCCTTGAGCTGCACGATTACAGTGACCGCTGCGTGGGATCCCATTCAGAGAATAGTAATTATAAAATACTAGTGACTGCTGCGCGGGACTCCTCCAGGGAATAGTTAACTACGAAATCCCAGTGACGGCTGCGTGGGATACACTAAAGAAAATAATTTATATATTCTTGATCAGGATCACTAGCCGAGTCGATCTAGCCATGTCCGTCTGTCCGTCTGTCCGTCAGTCTGTCTGTATGAACGCTGTGATCTTGGAAACTACAAAAGCAAGAAAGTTGGGATTACCAACACATATTCTTGGGCTTCCTACGCAGCGCAAGTTTATTTCAGCCGAGCGCCCCGCTAACGCCCACAATCACCCATAATCGCCCACAGACGATACTAAAATGTGTCTGGCGCCCACATTTTTAAAGATTTTGGATAAGTATAAATGCAGTTTTGTTGTGTTTAGTTATACCTATCGAAATGTAGAAAAAATTTTTTAAATCAGATCATTCGTTAAAAAGTTAATCCTGATCAAAGTTTATATCTCCATCTCGCTCGCACTCCCTTTAGCCGAGTGACGGGTATTAGATAGTCGGGACACCAACCCGACTATAGCGTTTTCTCTTGTTGGTTTTGAATTCAAGCGTCAGTTTGTGATCAGTGCGAATTATTCTGAATTTTTGCGTTTGTGATGAAATGCGGAGTGAACCTGTTATTTTTTAGATATTACACGGTTGAAAATTAAAAAACTTCTATATTTATTTACATCAAAAATAAAAGTGGTTGGAGAAAACGATGTTTAAAGGAAACTCTGGGCAAACCGAAAACTTAACTATACGCCACTTATTTGATTATATAAGGTAAATACTTTCTCCGATTTTTATGACATAATATTTATTATTTTTCTGTTGTTTTAGAAATTTTCATAGACCACGGAACTGGAATTAAATTAAATAATACGACACCATTTCCTACAAGCTTATGGACAGTGTTCACATGCCGCAATGCTTTCCTAATTATATATTTCAACAAATGTGTTGAAAGAATAAAAATGAAAAATGAGTACAAAAAACATATTTTCCTTTTAACCATTTTGCAATTGGGAAAGGGTCTTCTAGGTATCTTCTACAAGTGTCTTCTGAGTAACTTCCAGAAGTGACTTCCGCGATATCGCATTCGGATCGCCGAAGTCACCCCAGTCGGAAAGAAATGTTCCACTACGGCGGCACTTCTAGAAGCTTCGCCGATCTTCGGCGATCCGAATGCGATATCGTGGTTGATCCTTTTTTATCTTCTAGACGTCACTAAATAGTGACTTCCGCGATACCCACCGGGAAAAAACCACTGGAAAATAACATATTTTCATCAGGTTTCTCCATAGAAGCGGAAGGGACTAAACCTCCTTCACCCCCTTACATTTCTTCCATCTCTCCTTTCAAAATACACGGGGGTGACACAAAAAGTAAGGGAAAAATGAGGTTTCTATCTGGATCTCTGGCAGTAGAATGCAGGCCAAAAACCACTGGTTTTTTGACTTCACGCATTATAGATTTTCCACACGTACCCAGTTATGGTTTTCCTCCACTTGCAATATCTGCTTTTCTACAACCTCCCAGTTATGGTTTTCCACTGCTTTGCAGTATCTGATTTCCCACAATAAAAATTACTTTTTTTCATGTAATATTTGTATGTGTATTTATTAATAATATTACAATCGACGCATTGGAATTACAAATTGTTAGTGTCTGAAGCATTCCCGGTTTTCCATGACTTGTAAGCCTGTCTTCTGAAAATATCAAAAATAATTAATACATGAATGTAAGACCAGGAATAATTGTAATTACCATTATTACATCTCCGTACAAAATTAGGGGATCTCTCCAGAAATGATGCCATGGTCGATCATTTGCCCTCTGATCAGCTGTTTTATGTCGGATATCTATAACAAAAACAGGCGAAACAGTTCTGCTCCCAAGAAGTCTCAATCGGCCTGGCTGAAATAAATGTAATATTTTGATTATGTTAAACAACTAAATTAGTGCTGATGTACCATTAATGAACACCGCACACCATTTACTACTGGTGAAGATTAAAAACACTGAAATGCAGAATTTGTGTTAAAGATAGCATCTGGAGGCTTATATTTATTAGTGGCGAAAATATCTGCGGTACTAACCTCTGTAGCGCTGAAATAAAGATTATTAAACGACAACATGTACTTTATCACTCACCTTTTTCTTGTTTTTTAGATTAAATTCAACTATTTTCACTTTTTTCACTTTTAATTTCACGAAATGAAACTGATGTGACCGTGCATCATATAATTGATAATACCAACATTCCAAAGAAAGATAAAATTAGTCATAATTTCGTTGTAACTTAAGGTCACACTTTGCCCGCGAAGAAATATTTCGTTTAAATAATATTTTTTAGGGACCGTAATCATTAAAGGTTACGTATATTATACGTATAATATGTAGTTTTCGCCAATTCAAATGTTATCTATACTACCAACACGATCTGACGATCAAATTATTTTATTTCATAGAAAATGTTTTGAAATGTAAAAAAACAATAATAGTTTTCTTTGTATTTTAATGTAATTCCTTGATAAATGTGATCAAATATTTTAATCGTCTTACCGTGGCTTTTCTCTATAATTTTGTTGAGTCCCACATTCATTCTTATTACTATTTGTAAAAATGTTGAGTAAAATAAATTAAATTCATCAATAAATATTATGATTATAGACATTATGATAATAGTTATTTAGTTTAATTTATTTGATTAACAACTATTAATATTTTTCTACGATTTTTAATATTACCAAAAAATGAAAAATAAATGTGAGAACAAGTCTTTTGGTTTTGGTGTAAATCATAGGATTTTTGAATATTATAAGTTGGTGATTTTTTTGTTAAAAAATATTATAATCGTAGTGCCACAGAAATCACACAGCGCATAAGTGGCCTGATATTGATGCTACTCAGAAACCCACCCCCATTTAACGCTCAGAAATTATCTATCCCCACACCGCCGCCTGCAAAAAGGAACAGGATTTCAAGAACACAAAAACCAACTTCTCACTTTCCTGCTGGGTAGAAAATGCTTGCAGGGCTTGTATAGTTTAACTATGCACACACACATGCGCAAAAGACCTTTTGAATCGTCGTTAAAGAGCAACGAGCCGAGCAAATACGAGCCGTGCAAAAGAAGGCCAAAAAATCTGTTCGTCGGCTGAGTGCGAGCTAAATTTTTGTACGAACAATTCAATCGGTTGCTCACTGATTCTTTGCTTAAGGTCTGAGAGAAAAACACTTATTTGGAGACCGCAAGAATCGGTCAACAGTTAGCTAGCTTTGGTTAGTTACCTACTTTCTAAAATAATTAATTAATTTTAATTTCATTTTAAAGTAAATAATGCCAACTAGTGAAGCTTCAAAGTGAACAATTTTAATCTAAAAGACATAGTCTTACATCATCGGGATATTAAAACAAATAATTTTTTTTTTTTTTATATGTGCTTTATTTATTGAGTCTTCTCTATATGAGACTAACAATAAGTGTATCAAATCTTAAGAATATAACTTAACTTACAGTCACGTAGACTGAATTTAGATCAACGGGCCCTAATATTTATTGCTGGGCTGGTAGATCGTTTCGATGAAGACGAGTAACTTATGAGTGTTTTCTGGCAGTAATGTTATGATTTTATGCATACGGCCTTTAAGCCACACTCGGTCGAATGCCTGAGAGACGTCGAGGAATATCGCAGTACAATCCCGATGTTCGAAGGCTGTACGAATTTCTGAAGTTATCCGGTTGACTTGCTCGATGGTTCCGTGGCTTTCGCGAAACCCGAATTGATGTGCCGGGATTAAGTTTTGTTCTCTTAAAAATGGTGTAATGCGCGTAAGTAGGCATTTTTCTAGTAATATGGACAGTCACGATAGTAAGCTTATCGGCCTGTACGATGAGGGAATTGTGTGGTCTTTCCCAGGCTTCGGTATCATTATAACTACAGACTTTTTCCATTTTTTGGGGTAGTAGCCAAGTTTTGTTATCCCGTTAAATAGCTTGCATATAACATCCACTGCGCAGTTTGGAAGTTCAATTATCATTTTTGGGGTTATTAGGTCGCCCCCTGGAGCCTTTTTCGGTTTTAGTTGCTTCCTAATGACATTTGCAATTTCAGGGGCTTGAAACAAAATCGGGTTAATTGCAATTTCAGAGCTAAGCGGCGGTAGTTAAAACGAGTTTGTGGCGGCGTTTGGTTGGAAAACATTTCGTAGGTGTATGGCAAATGTTTCGGCTCTGTCTTCGTCACTGCGGGCCCAAGTACCTGAGGAATTTTTAATCGGAGTGACTGATTCTATCGGAGAGCTTAAGTTTGGGTGAGCTCTCCACAAAGGATGCTTTGTACTGGTCGGCGACAGTTTCTCGATGTACCGGCGCTGCGCAAGCTCCTCTTCTTGCTTGAGGGTTTTGGTAAGCCTGCGGGTGGCTTCATTAAAGAGCTGCTTCGAACAAAACAAATAAATTGAATTCAAATTGTTGCAAGGTTGCCATGGATTTGAATATTATAAGTAGGCAACTCTGGTTTTCAACTAATCAACAAGATTTTTAACAGCCCCGAGGTTGTTGAATTGCTGATATTTCTGAAAGTTGACTTTGTATGAAACAGCCCATTAAAAGCTGACAGGAATTTAATAGCCTCTTCCCATACAGTCCATCCGTGTGAAACGGTTGGGATTTTTGACGAATGTGAAACTCGTGTTCCCACAGAACTCCATCCACCATCTACCATCCGATAACAGCTGACTTAAGAGCAGTTGCTCAACTCAACATTGACGAAGGGGGATTTTAACTCGGCAAAACTGGCTTAAAATTGCGTTTTTCTAAACTTATTGTAGATTAATATAATAAATAGCATAAGATGATAGTTTAAAACATATCTGAGCTTTTATAACACATTCTATAACGAGTATGCATACATATTGCTGACTGGGGGAGAGCCTAACCTCCCGTACCCCACACTCCGCTCTTACTACGCCTCTGTCTAGCCAATATTAATGTGTGAAATTTGTAAACAAAACCAAATTTGTGCTGCTTTGGTAATTTATAGCAACTTTGGAGCTTTATAGGAGTACATAGTACACTTTTAATTAATATTTGTTAGTATTTACGAATTGCAGAACATATTCTGAGACTTCGCTGCAAACATTGATGTTTTCGTTTGCAGAACGGCTTAAATTTGGCCCACACATAGCAACTTCTTGGCGAATGCTTTTCCGCTCATAACAAACTACAAATAATTCAACAATAGCCAAAAAACAATGAACTTGAGCATTATTTAATTTTTTCCCGCCTTTGATTTGATTTGTTCTCGTAGTCAACGTTCCATTTTTCACTGTCAAGAGGAAGAATTCAGAGTTGCACCGAAAAAACATCGCCTAACTATCGCATAAAAGAGCCCGTCAAAGTCCGTTAAAATTGGATGGCGGACTAACTGGGAAATTTTCGGAACGGCAAAACCTTACGGACCATCCGTTCAACGGATGGTAGATGGTGGATGGAGCTCTGTGGGAAGACCCTATAACAATTCAGCAATTGATTAGCTTCCAAATCCCCTAAATGTCTTATGATATTTTACCACATAATAACTAAAAAATTAATTTTACGACTGTTTTGTCAAGTTAAAACCCTCTTTCTTTTATTTTATTGTGACTAACAACAGCTGTTTAAGTCAATTGGGTATAAAAGTGGCACATATGATAAAAATCCAAGCTGTTTCCAATGATGGACCCAATGGGAAATCTGTATGATCTTAAAAATTTATATACCGTTCCGATGGGATGAGCCACATTATAGTACGTTTCATGTAAATAGGCTATCACAATACTTTGTTGCGATAACTTTTAAGCAATATTCTTCAAATTTGTGCAATACCATCGCTATTGTTTTTCTCTTTGCTTTCGTTTCATCGACGTATGCTAGATATGGTAGAGTCTAATCTGCGACGTTCTGGTTTTTGCGGGAATCCATTCTGTTATCCAGAAATTAAAGTATAACCCACTTAGCCAAATAGATTTAATGTCTAATTGTCGCTCAGCTATGGACATCGATGATTTCTTTAATAGTAAGTTGCTTTCCCATACATACAATGAAATAAAAAAAGCTACAAACGAATTACAGTGCCGCACTTTAATATACTACCGGGAATTTGAGCATAAAACGTTAAGTTCGGTGGTGTCACAGAAATCTCTTCCAACCAAAGACGGTTGGTTTTGTGCATTGATGTACAGTGATGAACCTTCTTGTTGGCACACTTACCATCTTAATCTTTAACTTCGCTTTTTATACCCTTGCAGAGGGTATTATGATTTCAGTCAGAAGTTTGCAACGCAGTGAAGGAGACGTTTCCGACCCTATAAAGTATATATACAGTGGCGGACAAAAGTCTACGGACGATCCCCTTTTTGGGAGTTTACCCACTCCTATTGCTTTTACGGGAAAAGTAATGATGCAGTTTTGTTTTAAATGTTATTAATAAGGGAAAACGAAAATTTTATTCTTATCCATAAAAAACTGTTAAAATTACATACGAAAAACTTAAAAATGGCATTGACAAAAGTCTACGGACGATTTTTTACATAGAACTTTCAAAATTTTCGCTCCTAAATTACTCAAACCTGCTTTATAATTTTTATACCCAGGCATTATGATGGTGAAAACATTTGCCGGGAAGCATAAAACAGCAGCCAATTCTTAGGATATTTCTTAGGATTATTATCCTGTTGGTGGATCCAGAGGTTGCGAGGCATTATTTGTATACAGATGCCTTCAAATTATGTTCAAATATGGTCTTATACTGAGAACGAACCATAATACCCTGGACGATGACCAAATTTCCTTCTCCCGAGGCTTCAACTGATTTTGAAAGTTCTATGTAAAAAATCTTCCGTAGACTTTTGTCAATGCCATTTTTGCCATTTGTAGTGACTAGCGTATTAATTCATAAGTTTCAAAAACTTGTAACGCTAGGATACAATAAATAAACAAATTAAATTAAATTAAATTTTTAAGTTTTTCGTACATATTCTTGATCAGCATCACTAGACGAGTCGATCTAGCCATGTCCGTCTGTCCGTCTGTTTCTACGCAAACTAGTCTCTAAGTTTTAAAGCTATCAGGCTAAAACTTTCCCAAAAGTCTTATATCTATTGCAGGTAGTATATAAGTCGGAACGAGCCGGATCGGACTACTATATCATATAGCTTCCATAAAAATAATCGGGGAAAAAAATGTAAAAAAATTATATCTTGGGTGTTTTTAAACATATCACCTCCTACTTTTGGAAATACCATTTTTTATCTAATTCTGAATTTGGAATTTTATCAAAATCGGACGACTATATCATATAGCTGCCATGGGAACGATCGGAAAATTAATGGGAATATAATAAGAACAAAATGTTTGCTTCGTTGGATTTTATTGTACTCTTCTACACTGGGATATGATTCTTTTTAAATGTTTTCGATTTTCATTTTATCAATATCGAACTATATCATATAGCTGCCATAGGAACGATCGGAAAATTAGTGATTAATAGGAATTATCTACAAGGGTATATAAGCTTCGGCTGACCGAATGTTTTAAATGTTTTATTAAAATATGCAGAAAGTCCCATGACGAAACTTTCAGAAGCCAACAAGAATTATGTATAGAACATTATACTATTTTTTAAGGAGATTAAAAATGCCGATTTGCAGAAAACTGCGAATTAAATATTTATACACGTTACTCGTAGAGTAAAAGGGTATATTGTATTCGTGCAAAAGTATGTAACAGCTAGAATGAAGCGTTTCCGACCCCATTAAGTATATATATTCTTGATCAGGATCACTAGCCGAGTCGATCTAGCCATGTCTGTCTGTCCGTCTGTATGAACGCTGAGATCTCGGAAACTATAAAAGCTAGAGGATTGGCATTTAGCATGAAGATTCTACGCAGCGCAAGTTTATTTCAAGAAGGTGCCACGCCCCCTCTAACGCCCACAATAGCTTATATACGATTTTAAAAATTTAAATATTTCGGAAAAGTAAAAATGCAGTTTTGTTGTGCTTATCAATACCTATCGAAATGTTGAAGAAATTTTTTAAATCGGACCATTCGTTTAAAAGTTAGGCCTGATCAAAGTTTTATATCCTCCATCTCCCTCGCACTCCCTTTGGCCGAGTGACGGGTATTAGATAGTCGGGACACCAACCCGACTATAGCGTTC
>JBAMCJ010000265.1:0-98059 GCA_037075205.1 Drosophila prostipennis
AAATTTAATGGTTCTACGTCTTGTCGTTGAAGAGATATTAATTTTATATATGCACTGCAAAATCAAACAAAATGTAAACACGTTGTGTTCGCTTGCTACGCCTGGCTTTAACAGCTGTTATTTTAACATTGGACTGTTAACTTAATATTTGCGGTATGTAACATTTTAATTTGATCTATTTTTAATACGTTTTCATTAATGTTTCAAAAATTTGAATACTTGCAAAAAACACATTTATGCCAAAAAATGGAGAACTGGTGTCTCCAGCTCACTTCCTCGTTGGACCATATCTAATTTCAGCTCCAGAAAAACAATTTAACGAGAAATCAAACCTTCACTACCTAGAATGATGCATACAAAAACGGCTTGCTGGTGAAAATTGGCTGGTCAACACATCCAATTCAACTTGAAAATAGGCATCTGATAAATCAATTTTTGCCAAGATTTTGCCTCCAGACAGCTTATGGAAAATGTCCTCTACTCGAGGTCATGGGAGTTGGTCTACTTCTAAACAGTTGTTTACGGCTTTGAAATCTCCACATATTCCAATGGTAGCTGCTGATTTTTATACAACAACAATGGGGACTGCCTGTTAATCTTGTATTCAATAATTGCAAATTTTGAAGAATAAAAGGAGCTGACTGTGTGGATACTTTCTCCGGCTTGATTAGTGGACTAACTAAGGATATCAACGAGTAGTGGTATTTTGTTAAATGTTTTTCCAGGTTGTGCTGAAGAACTCGCGGCCTTAATTAGTTAGGTAGTTCTTGTAGAATGAGAGAGAAGAAAAAGAGAATTTTGATTGAAATACATGTTTTAATACATAAACATAAACAAAGGCTTGATCTCCTTTACTGACTAAAATTAAAATTTCACATAACGGGATGCAGAAGCCAAGTTCAAGCTTTTTTTGTCAGAGGTGGTACGTCTGAATTCGTTTTATAAGACTATGTAAAAAGAACGCCCAAAATCGGTATAGAAAAGCCATACAATAATCATTATTTTTATACCCTTGCAGAGGGTATTATGATTTCAGTCAGAAGTTTGCAAGGCAGTGAAGGAGACGTTTCCGACCCCATAAAGTATATATATTCTTGATCAGCATCACTAGACGAGTCGATCTAGCCATGTCCGTCTGTCCGTCTGTCCGTATGTCTTTCTGTCCGTCTGTCCGTCTGTCTGTTTCTACGCAAACTAGTCTCTCAGTTTTAAAGCTATCGGGCTAAAACTTTCCGAAAAGCCTTCTTTCTGTTGCAGGTAGTATATAAGTCGGAACGAGCCGGATCGGACAACTATATCATATAGCTCCCATAGGAATAATCGGCGAAAAAAATGAAAAAAAATTATATCTTGGGTGTTTTTGAACCTAGAACCTCCTACTTTTGGAAATGCCATTTTTTATCTAATTCTGAATTTCGAATAAAATTTTTTTTAAAATCGGACGACTATATCATATAGCTGCCATAGGAACGATCGGAAAATTAATGGGAATATAATAGGAAATAAATTATTGCTTCGTTGACTTTTATTGTATTTTCTTCTACTCTGGGATATGAGACTTTTTAAATGTTTTCGAATATCGATTTTAATTTTATCAATATCGAACAACTATATCATATAGCTGCCATAGGAACGATCGGAAAATTAGTCATTAATAGGAATTATCTGCAAGGGTATATAAGCTTCGGCTGGCCGAAGCTAGCTTCCTTTCTTGTTGATAAAAAAAAGAAAGGAAGTTAACTTCGTTTATATACCCTTGCAGGTATGCCTTTTTAATCCGGCCTCTTCTAGTTTTCACTCGGAAGTGAATTTGTTAACATTGTCGAATTTCCCTTTAACATAATATATAATTTCCCTCATTTGTTCCCCTTTTCGCACCCAGCGCTACACAATACTGAAAAGAAAAGGGTTGCCGAGTTCTCCAAAAAATATTTCTATTAAAAAGGTTTCTCTCAGATTAAGCATTAAATTAAGTGATATGTCTCGGATAAATAATCATTCTTACCATAAAAAAAACTGGCATGATAAGAATGTTAACAAATCATCTTCACAAAATTATTATTTTCCAGCGTACCATGACAGCCCTGGCCCATTTTAGCCAAATCCGAGCGGAATTTAGAGCAAGGGCAGGGGATTTTAAATATTTGTCAAGGCTAGAATTGACTAGTTTTTGAGGTGCAACCACAAAATAATTTTTATTAACTCATATATACGAATAATTTCGATTCCGATGATGCAATTATGATCATAAAACATCAAGGAATATCATAAAAATATGATTGGCTTTTAAAGCTATCGCGAAGTATTTTTAAATAATTAATATTTATACTGCCGGATTTAAATCCGCCTGTCAAATGATTGTCGGATAGTTTCCGTGTGAATTTTTCGGAAGTTAACAGAGTAACAACAGGGGGAAATTCGATTCCGTGCAGTTCTTTCGGAAGTGAGTCTTGGAACAGGTCTGGGAAAGTCGAATCCGTGTGAATTTTTCGGAAGTGAAAACTAGAACAGGGCTGAATATGATGTTTTTAAATTGTCAAAAATCAAAACGCCTACTGCCTACAAAATGTTTTTTCTAGTATTTTTTGATTATTCCTATTTTTATTGCTATTGTCGACCTGTGTTATTGCCCACAAACGATACTAAAATGTGTCTGGCGCCCACATTTTCAAAGATTTCTGAGAAGTAGTTTGTTGTTTGTTTGGTTATGTTTGTTGTGTTTAGTTATACCTATCGAACTGTAGAAGAAATTTTTTTAATACGACCCTTCGTTAAAAAGTTATGGCTGATCAAAGTTTATATCTCCATCTCCCTCGCACTCCCTTTAGACGAGTGATGGGTATTAGATAGTCGGGACACCAACCCGACTATAGCGTTCTCTTTATTTATTTATTTATTTTATAAGTCATCCCAACGCTACAAGCTTCGAGCTTATTATTAATGCGCTAGTCACAAAAACGTATCAATTAAGGTAAACATATTTTAAACTTATTCCGGCCTGTTCCAGTTTTCACTCGGAAGTGAATTTGTTAACATTGTCGAATTTCCCTTTAACATAATATATAATTTCCCTCATTTTTTCCCCTTTTCGCATCCAACGCTACACAATACTGAAAAGAAAAGGGTTGCTTAGTTCTTCAAAAAATATCCCTATTAAAAAGGTTTCGCTCAGTTTAAGCATTTAATTAAGTAAAATTTTAAACCAAAACATGATTTAAGGTATCTCGGATAAATAATCATTCTTACCATAAAAAAACTGGCATAATAAGAATGTTAATAAATCATCTTCACAAAATTATCCGGCCTGTTCCAGTTTTCACTCGGAAGTGAATTTGTTAACATTGTCGAATTTCCCTTTAACATAATATATAATTTCCCTTATTTGTTCCCCTTTTCGCACCCAGCGCTACACAATACTGAAAAGAAAAGGGTTGCCGAGTTCTCCAAAAAATATCCCCATTAAAAAGGTTTCGCTCAGTTTAAGCATTAAATTAAGTGATATTTTAAACCAAAACATGTTTTAAGGTATCTTGGATAAATAATCATTCTTACCATAAAAAAACTGGCATAATAAGAATGTTAACAAATCATCTTCACAAAATTATTATTTTCCAGTGTACCGTGACAGCCCTGGCCCATTTTAGCCAAATCCGAGCGGAATTTAGAACAAGGGCAGGGGATTTTAAATATTTGTCAAGGCTAGAATTGACTGGTTTTTGAGGTGGAACCACAAAATAATTTTTATTAACTCATATATACAAATAATTTCGATTCCGATGATGCAATTATGATCATAAAACATCAAGGAATATCATAAAAATATGATTGGCTTTTAAAGCTATCGCGAAGTATTTTTAAATAATTAATATTTATACTGCCGGATTTAAATCCGCCTGTCAAATGATTGTCGGATAGTTTCCGTGTGAATTTTTCGGAAGTTAACAGAGTAACAACAGAGGGAAATTCGATTCCGTGCAGTTCTTTCGGAAGTGAGTCTTGGAACAGGTCTGGGAAAGTCGAATCCGTGTGAATTTTTCGGAAGTGAAAACTAGAACAGGGCCGAATATGATGTTTTTAAATTGTCAAAAATCAAAACGCCTACTTCCTACAAAATGTTTTTTCTAGTATTTTTTGATTATTCCTATTTTTATTGATATTGTCGACCTGTGTTATTGGCTAATTGTAGCGGACTATTTTTATAATAACTACACTCAAAAAAATGGATTGGTAAAATTAACCAATATAGTTGTCAAACAGTCCCCAACCACAAATTCTACCAATCAAATAGTTACTCTTACGTAATTACTATAAAAAATAGTTATGCAAAGTAAAAAAGGATGAAATGTGCCCAAACCATTAATTGTAGTTAAGTTACTATTTTTATAATAAATATACAATTTTTAGTTATTTCAGTGCAGCAAAGTAATTTAGAAGAAATATTAAATATGTAGTTGTCCAATTACCTTTTACAAAAGTGACTTCATTCTACACCTTATAGGCAGGTTGCACTTGACTTCCAGCTATTGTGGAAGTATATTAAAGACTTCCCTGCATGCAAAGAGACGATATTTCTATCGCCTATCGTCCAGAAGTCACTTCTTAGTAACTTCTGGAAGATAGAAACACGACAGGACACATTTTACAAAAACAAAATATACATCTATCGCGAAGAAGTCACTTCTTAGTCCCTTCTGGAGGATAGAAATACGATAGAACCCATTTTACAAAAACATAAAGGGTCACGATCGTGGAGAAGTAACTTCTAGGGCACTTCTGGACGATAGAACACATTTGACTACCTAAAAGGGGTTGCGATCGTGAAGAAGTAGAGTCCGCTCTTGGCTCTCTCTTTATACCTGAAAACTACCCTTTTTTCTCTTTGACCTTCGCACTTTGTATTTCGAATTCAAGCGTCAGTTCGTTTCGAGATTTCTTTGTGATCAGTGCGATTTATTCTGAATTTCTGTGTTTGTGATGAAATGCGGAATGAACCTGTTATTTTTTAAATATTACATACCGCTTACGGTTGAAAATTAAAAACTTCAATATTTATTTACATCAAAAATAAAAGTGGTTAAAGAAAACGATGTTTAAAGGAAACTCTGGGCAAACCGAAACATTAACTATACGCCACTTATTTGATTATATAAAGTTTTTATTTGTTGGTTTAGAAATTTTCATAGACCACGGAACTGGAATTAAATTAAATAATACAACACCATTTCCTACAAGCTTATGGACTGTGTTCACATGCCGCAATGCTTTCCTAATTATATATTTCAACAAATGTGTTGAAAGAATAAAAATGAAAAATGAGTACAAAAAATATATTTTCCTTTTAACCATTTTGCAATTGGGAAAGGGTCTTCTAGGTATCTTCTACAAGTGTCTTCTGAGTAACTTCGAGAAGTGACTTCCGCGATATCGCATTCGGATCGCCAAAGTCACCCCCTTCGGGAAGAAATGTTCCACTACGGCGGCACTTCTAGAAGCGTCGCCAAAGTCACTTCTAGAAGTGACTTCCGCGACACTTCTGGAAGTCACTCAGAAGTGACTTCGGGAAGTGTCGCCGTAGTGGAACATTTCTTCCCGACGGGGGTGACTTCGGCGATCCGAATGCGATATCGCGGACGATCGTTTTCATCTTCTAGACGTCACTAAATAGTGACTTCCGCGATAGAAAATGCTTGCAGGGAGTGCGAGCATGCACGACTTTGTCTCTGTGCGTGACGTTTTTCTGCTTGACAGCAGCGCAGCGGCAGAGAAATTGCCTATCCCGTGGGCCCTGCGCGCTGCTTTAAAATTTAAAGTAAAGTCTTAAGGTCTCAGGATCTGACTTAGGCTTGATTTGTAAAATTACTGTTGCATACTTTTATATTAAAGAATTACGTTAGGGTTACAATTGTTCATAGTTAAACAACTATTTAAAATAGTTTCAAGGTACAAAAACAAAATACACACATCTCGCAAGCGTAACTATTTTAATAGTAGTTTAACTATTAAATAGTACGCAAAGAAAAAAGAAATACACGGATGACTATTTTTATTGTTAAAGTACTATTTTGTATAGTTTCTGAACTATATTCATTGTTCAATTTTACAAACCATATTATTTTGGGTGCAAAGAAAATTAACTAAATTAATAATTAAAAAGAGAGAACGCTATAGTCGGGTTTGTGTCCCGACTATCCAATACCCGTCACTCGGCTAAAGGAAGTGCGAGGGAGATGAATATAAACTTTGATCAGGCATAACTTTTTAACGATTTAAAAAATTTCTTCTACATTTCGATAGGTATAACTAAACACAACACAACAGCATTTATATTTATCCAAAATCTTTAAAAATGTGGGCGCCAGAAACATTTTAGTATCGTTTGAGGGTGATTATGGATGATTGTGGGCGTTAGAGGGGGCGTGGCGCTCGTCTGAAATAAACTTGCGCTGCGTAGGAAGCCCAAGAATATGTGTTGGTAATCCCAACATTCTAGCTTTTGTAGTTTCCGAGATCTCAGCGTTCATACGGACAGACAGACATGGCTAGATCGACTCGGCTAGTGATACTGATCAAGAATATATATACTTTATGGGGTCGGAAACGCTTCCTTCTAGCTGTTACATACTTTTGCACGAATACAATATACCCTTTTACTCTACGAGTAACGGGTATAATTAATTAACAAAAACGTAAAGATTTTTTTTTTTTCATATTAAGTTTTTGTATGGGACGACTTGTTCTTAGATTGAATACCAGTCCCAAATTGAGAATTTTTGCACTCAAAATATACAATGTAAATAAATTCTTACTTTAAGTGCAATATACAAAAGCACTTAAAAATTAATGTCATATCAGATTCGGCAATTCTTAGACAGAAACGCACTTCTTAATAAATAACAACCTGGATTTCGTAAAAAAAAGATGAATAACTGACTGGTAGAGAATATTCGTCAACTTACGCTTCTTGACCACAGCAAGGCTTTTGACTCTGTTAATAATAACATTTTATGCACATAATTAAGAAATCTATTTAATTTCTCAGGTACAGCTGTCAAACTTATTGATTCATATCTGACTAATGGATTACAGTCAGCAGTCTCTGGCAAACATATATAGACTTTCAAAAAGACCACAAGAAAAATTTTCCAAGGGTCAGTGCACAATGAACATTGGGATAAATTGCCTTATTTTTAAAGATACGGATTTCATTTTCTTTTACATTTATATTAATATTTTGATTTTGACGTACGCAATGGTAATTTTATGGTACAAATTAACATTTTTTTTTGACTAATAAAATTTTGGATTTTATTCTTTCTTGATTTTGACCACCAAATCTTGGACGTTGATGCACTATGGTCACTACAAACAAGTGGCCCTTACGACACCAAGCAATACTTGTTCTACAGTGTACGTGTACTCACTTAATAGTTCACTGCCGACCGCTGTTATATGATATAGAAATCCAAAGTAGGGGAGAATGTAATGAAAATCAACAAAGCTGCAATTTTGTTCCTATTATAAGGAACTAAACTTATCCCGTACCTTACGCACACATTTAACACGGCCCTTACCACGTCCACTTTCCCGGATTGCTGGAAAACCGCCAAAATTATCCCAATACCCAAAGCAAACAAAGAATACCGCCCTATATCTATTCTTCCATACCTCTCGAAGGTGTTTGAAAATATTGTCGCATCACAAATAAATAATTTTATATCTGTCAATAGCCTCCTTAATGATCATCAATCTGGATTTAGAAAAAATCGTAGCTGCACATCAGCCATCTTAAAAATAACAGAAGATATTCGTCAACAGACGGACAACTCTTATGTCACCTTCTTACTGTTGCTGGACTACAGCAAAGCGTTCGACACAGTGAATCAGGAAATCCTGTGCTCAAAACTCAAAAACTTTTATTTCTTTTCTAATACTGCCGTCAAACTTATGTGTTCGTATCTTAAAAACCGTCGCCAATACGTTGTATCGTCAAATATTTGTTCTTCGTTTGCGTATCTGAAGCGTGGTGTACCCCAGGGTTCGGTTCTCGGACCACTATTATTCACCCTCTATATAAATGATCTTCCGTCTGTGTTGTCGACATGTAGTGTCCATTTATATGCTGATGATGTCCAGATGTATGTTAGTCGTCCCTCAAATAGAATTAGTGAGTGTTTAGATATTTGTAGAACGGAGCTTGGTAAAGTAAATGAATGGGCAAATAACAACGGTCTCGCCATCAATCCATCAAAATCAAAGTGCTTGATCATTTTTAAAAAGAAGTTATGCAATAATACTCTAAGCCCCCTGATGATAAATAACACACCAATTGAGTACGTGGAAACCGCCAATAATCTGGGTATCACATTTAATAAAACATTGAACTGGGATGACCACGTAAATAAAGCGATAGGCAAAACATATGGGCTAATAAGATCCTTGTCACTAGTTAAATGTTCCTTACCTGTTACTGTGCGTCTACTTATTGCGAAGTCTTGTCTAATACCCACACTCTTCTATGGTCTAGAGATCTATGCAAATTGTGATTCTGCAAGCCAACATAAACTGAAAATAGCATACAATAGTATTGCGCGTTCTATATTTAATTTGCATAGATCCAACCATGTAACTCAATTTGCTTACAAAATATTTAACCTTAGCTTGGCAGATTATTTTAAAAGCCGAACAATAATCTTTTTACACAAAGTTATATACATCAGAGAGCCAACATACTTATTTGAAAAACTACAATTCTCCAGATCTACAAGAACAAAGAATATTATATGCATCCGACACAGGTTTCTGCTTTCAAATAGACAATTTTTTGTTAATGCGATTAGAACGTGGAATGAACTTCCCAATTACATAAAAGAAACTAGGAGCGCACCTCTATTTAAGACAAAACTTATTTCACACCTAAAAAATAGCAGCTCCAGTTTGCTATAAGCTGTATTATCCTATCTTAACATTGCGACTTAACTATATTTGTCATTCTGTACTTTCAATAACACCAGTTTACAATATAAAATCGACCTCTTCCTCATCGAAGATAACCTTAATTTTCCGGTTAAGTACATCTCCCTGATTAAGAAATGGGCACTTAAAATTTTTTGTATGGTGTCAATTTTTTTTTAAGTGTATAAAACGTTTTTTGCCACTTTTTATTTTCTATCTTGAGTTTTGATAACCTGATTATTTTTATAACTTTTATAGTTAGAAAAATCTTAAAGCAAACTAACAAGACCATCAACTCAATAAACAACCAAAGGTTAGATTTTATATATATTATTTCAGTTGGAAAAAAGGTGTATTACAGCCCTGTTAGAGCCCTGTTAACCTCAGTTAACAGCTGTAAACCACCGTTCTTCCCAGCTTAAAAAATTCATATCAAAATAATTTCCTGGCGGATTGTAACGATCATTAGCTTGTTTTCTTTGTCGAAGTACTATCTAACTATAAAAGTTAGAAAAATAATTTCGGTTTTTATGCGTGTATTTTTAAAGATGCCATTTATGCCAGCTTTTTTGCATTTTTTCACACTTTTTCCAACTTTTTCAGCTTTGACGAAGTGTACCTCCTAAACTAATGACTGAAACTCAATGCTGTGTATAGGAAAGTTAAAGAACATTCTATTACCTGTAAATTGAGTATAATATGACCCAAATCAGGTTATCAAAACTCAAGATAGAAAATAAAAAGTGGCAAAAAACGTTTTATACACTTTAAAAAAAATTGACACCATACAAAAAATTTTAAGGGCCCATTTCTTAATCAGGGAGATGTACCTAACCGGAAAATTAAGGTTATCTTCGATGAGGAAGAGGTCGATTTTATTTTGTAAACTGGTGTAATTAATGTAAAATGTATGTCATTAGATTTAAGAACCAATATTGTTCGAATGTAAAATTGATTATCCGTTGTGACGAGCGCAGTAATTTATAAGTTATGCAACTTGTAGCGTTAGGAAGCCAAAACAATAAATAATAATAACAGCTGAAGGTGTTAAAGGGTTGAAGTAAACCATAAGGTTGTCAAAAAAGTCCTGCGGTATTTTTATTATATAATTTTTATCTTTTTTTACATCGAGCTTTTAAGTGACTCAAAGCTTCTTCAAATGGTTTATAACGGCTTGATGACTTAAGCCAAGCTCTTGACCGATGCTATGGCTACTACTATGCCGGTTTTATCGCAATTCTCTACGACAGGCCTTCCTTCTTTGGCCACCTCTGCACCAGAACGAAAACGTTGAAACCATCTTTGTGCGGTGGAAATGGAAACTGTATCGTGTCCATAACCTGCGCAAATTTTATTGGCAGCTTGAGATGCATTTTTGCCTTTATCGTAGTAGTACTGTAAAATATGCCATATTTTCTCTTTATTTTGCTCCATGATTGCGACTCACGAACGACTTAAAAGAAAAGACAATCAATCAAACACGTGTTAGCGCGTGAAATGAGCTTTCCAAAAAGGTATAGCATGAACCGATGCGACGAATAAAACTAGACCTACGCGCTTGCAGCGACAGCTAGCAAAAATACCACAAGACTTTTTTGACAAACTAATATTTTCTCATTAATTTTCTGACCGTTCCTATGACAGCTATATGAATCCTTCCGCCTTGCGCCTAGACCCTGTGGTACTAGCCATATAAGGTATTCATTAATGTGGGTGCTATACAGGTTTTTGTCGATAAGAGCGTTTGTGGGCGTGGCGATTTTTATACCCGTTACTCGTAGAGTAAAAGGGTATATTGTATTCGTGCAAAAGTATGTAACAGCTAGAAGGAAGCGTTTCCGACCCCATAAAGTATATATATTCTTGATCAGGATCACTAGCCGAGTCGATCTAGCCATGTCTGTCTGTCCGTCTGTCTGTCCGTCTGTATGAACGCTGAGATCTCGGAAACTATAAAAGCTAGAGGATTGGTATTTGGCATGAAGATTCTTGGAGTTCCTACGCAGCGCAAGTTTGTTTCCAGAAGGTGCCACGCCCCCTCTAACGCCCACAATAGCTTATATACGATTTTAAAAATTTAAATATTTCGGAAAAGTAAAAATGCAGTTTTGTTGTGCTTATCAATACCTATCGAAATGTAGAAAAAATTTTTTTAATCGGACCATTCGTTAAAAAGTTATAGCTGATCAAAGTTTATATCTCCATCTCCCTCGCACTCCCTTTAGCCGAGTGACGGGTATTAGATAGTCGGGACACCAACCCGACTATAGCGTTCTCTCTTGTTTTTGTTTAAGTGTATCGATAGGTACTGAGAAAGCAAAAGCTATTTTTTTCTTGCATATCATCTTGCATGTCAATCAATTAGAAATTTAACAAGTACATCAAAATAGTGTGCAAAACTTCAGGGCATTAAACACCGCAACCGCGTAGTTGGCGGTGTTAGTAGCACCGGCACTGCTTTTTAGGCGAGTACACTAGTAGTGTTAAAATCAGGCACCGGTGCTGTTCTCTGGTATTGACGAAACAAATACAACTTATTAGATCTTTACCGAGAAAGCACTCTATTAATCAAATACTCTACTTGCAGTCTGGCCAACTCACTGCTGGTTCAACGAGCAACGCCGTTCCCTACGTGTGCATCTAATGGAGCGCGGACCGAGCAAACTGTAACGCCAGAGATTCAATGCTCAATTAAGGAAGTGACATCAGCAATCGTTCACTACGTGAACGACCAGCAGCATTCCCAGCATCCACATAGTCGACTGGCCAGTCCAAATTCGAGGTAAGCAAACAGCACCTAGAAAATTGCTCAATTACGATTAAACTCTCTAACTGTCCTTCCGCCCATAGCTAAACCAAAGAGAATATAAACACTAATAGGTGTAACGAGGAGCAAGAAAATGTACGGAGGCAGCGTCATTTTTGAAAAAAACGCGACTCACACGTATTCATTCTATTTATAGAGTGCCGTTACTTTACTTTTCACTCTCTCTCTCACTTGCTCTCAGAACTCCGCGCTGCAGAAAAGTGCTTTGTCTCATTCGTCGATTCTTGAATTATGTTGCCGAAAAGGAACCGACTTAAAAGGCACATTGCCCAAAACAATTCAAAACGGGCTGTGGCGCATATCGTAAGTTGCTGGCCCGCGAACAATGCGATCGAGGTTCGACTCCACTCTGAAATGGGGGAAATTTACATATTTTTAAGCAAGATTTTTTTTTTATATATATTTTACTTTTTTTATACCCGTTACTCGTAGAGTAAAAGGGTATATTGTATTCGTGCAAATAAAGTATAAAGCATAAAGTATATATATTCTTGATCAGGATCACTAGCCGAGTCGATCTAGCCATGTCCGTCTGTCCGTCTGTATGAACGCTGAGATCTCGGAAACTATAAAAGCTAGAGGATTGGTATTTGGCATGAAGATTCTTGGAGTTCCTACGCAGCGCAAGTTTGTTTCAAGGAGGTGCCACGCCCCCTCTAACGCCCACAATCGCTTAAATAGGATTTTAAAAATTTAAATATTTCGGAAAAGTAAAAATGCAGTATTGTTGTGTTTATCAACACCTATCGAAATGTAGAAGAAATTTTTTAAATCGAACCATTCGTTTAAAAGTTAGGCCTGATCAAAGTTTTATATCCTCCATCTCCCTCGCACTCCCTTTAGCTGAGTAACGGGTATCTAATAGTCGGGGCACCCGACTATAGCGTTCTCTCTTGTTTTTTTTTGTAAGCTGTATTTTAGTTGTCAAAACTAAACAGAAAAAGCATTTTCAGAAAATCTTTTTAATTCATTAATTTTGAATTAAACATTTATAAAATACAAATTACGTGTTTACTTATATTAGTTAATTTAAAATAAGAGAGTCGGGTGCCCCGACTATCAGATACCAGTTACTCAGCTAAAGGGAGTGCGAGGTAGATGAAGATATAAAACGTTGATCGGGCAGAACTTTTTAACAATAATTTTGTCAACATTTTATACTTCTGAAATCTTTAAAAATGTGGGCGCCAGACACATTTTAGTATCGTTTGTGGGCGATTATGGGCGATTGTGGGCGTTAGGGGGCGTGGCACTCTGCTGAAATAAACTTGGGCTGCGTAGGAAGACATTTAATCCATTAATGTAATTTACTTTTCTTTCGATTTTAAAAGTTTTTATTAAATAAACTATGTTTAAAAAAAAAATAAACTAAAAAAATAAAAAGTGGTGTTCAGTCGGAGAAGATACGCAGCCGAGCGACTACACCTCTAGCCAACAGGCCCTTGTTATGACGGGCCAGTCAGGTGCGACTTTTGAGCTTTTTTCGCAGCAGAGCAAACGAAAATAAGCACTAACACAACCAAAGAATCTAACACGGACAACGCGCACTAATAAGAGTGTAAATCCACTTTCTGAATCCATACCAAAAATTTTGCCGGACATTTGTATTGTTGTATGGGCGTTACACATCTTAGTGTTTATATTCTCTTTGGCTACAATGTAGGTCCTGCGCAGTTCATATAATCGTAACCCATCCAGTTTGACCCGATTACACTGCTCGATAGTGATTTTGGTGTATCCCAATAAGCATTAAATTATCTTTGTATAAACGTATCAAACAAAAACACCTCTTAACGAGGTAAAAAACTAGTGATGATCGCACCTTCAACATACAAAAGTTCTGTTATCAACATTAGTGACGAAAAATTATTGCACTCGTCATTAAAATTTTCTAACATTTTTTGATTCGATTTTTTTAGCCTTGTTCACCGCATCAAATTGGTTGTAAAAAGAGGTGTACAAATTACTTAAATGGCCCATAAGCTTTGATTATATTACCCCTTAAAATCGAAAACTAAGTATGTAGATATACTTATATACGTCTATATTAATAATTTAATGCCCATTGGCCTGTATCTTTTAATAAAGTCCATATTGTTGTCCAGTGTTATCTATGACTCATATTGATTTTTATTTTTGACAACTACACAATTTCTAGCTACCTGTAAGGTATCACCTAAACAAGACAAAACTGAAAAAAAACAGCCAGCTCTTCCAGAGGTATGACTCGAGTTGTATTTTATGTCAAGCATTTTCCTTCATGTGGCTAACATATGTGTCTTACCCACAGCGCACCATTAAAAAATGTCAAAAGATTTTTAATTTGAATTGAAATTGTCAACAGACTGTTCAACGATATATATATTTTAATACCCTTGCAGAGAGTATAATGATTAGGCATCGGATAATATGTTTTTCTGCATTTATGCTCCCGATACGGCGAAATTTTGGATTTAGGCACTATTTTAAATTTGTATTCGAATGGAAACGATATATCGCAAACATGAATTTTTTTATGCATGGGAATATGCAAAATAGTTCGAGAATATGTAAAATATGTCTAGAATATGCAAAATATGTCGAATATATTTCTATGCCTATAGGCACTAAGATTTCGAGCTAAATGGTTAAAATATTGAAAATGTAGCGAAGAGGTCTGTAGGTTGGGACGGTCTGTAAGTTGGGACACCAACATTTTTTTTTTCAAAGTCTATTTTAGTAACAAAAACTTTGGGTAAACCATTAGAAGCCAGGCTTAAGCCTGGCTTAAGCCAGATTTAAGCTGTGACACTTGTGTACCATTTTTCACCAAAAAAGTTGTTGTCCACTTTTTTCAAAAATTCATAAAAAATGAATAACGGGATTAAATATATTTGGTAAAGTGCTTAAAACATTGGTAATTAAACGCTTAACAAATATTAAAAAAGTCGTATTCATTTAACAGTTAGAGAAAATTCCATTTTGTGTAAGTTGGGACACTTTGAACGTATAAGTTGAGACACCCGTTTTGCATACAAAAACGCCTCAGCCCGACAGAGGTCGCTTTCTGCCTAGTAAATTTTTTTCAAATTTGGGGAAATGTGATCGTCAAAGAGCCTTTTGGTTTTAATTGCTATTTGGTCTAAGTTAAATAAAAATAGACGGGAAATAAGTTAAAACGAACTAAAATTGATTAAATAAACATAAATAAAAAGTTTCTGAAAGTTTGGAGTACTTTTAGTGTGAGATTTATTGACTTTTAAAAGTGTCCAAACTTACAGATCTCTTTTTATACCCTTCCAGGGGTATTATAATTTCAGTCAGATGTTTGCAACGCTATGAAGGAGACCACACAAAGTATATATATTTTTATCAGCACCAATGACCGAGTCCATATAGCCATGTCCGTCTGTCCGCCTGTCAGTTTCTATGCGAACTAGTCTCTCAGTTTCAAAGTTATCGCGATGAAACTTTCCCAAAAGTCTTCCTTCTATTGCAGGTAGTACATATGTCGGAACGAGCCGGATCGGACCACTATATCTTATGGTTCCCATAGGAATAATCAAAAAAATAATAGAAAAAACATTGTAACTTTTTAGATAGTAGGCGTTTTGATTTTTGACAACGTAAAAACAACATTTTAAATAGGCATACCTGAAAGGGTATATAAACTTCGGCTGGCAGAAGTTAACTTCCTTTCTTGTTCAAAATGCCGTTTACAAAAAAAATCATTTTTTTGTTTTCCCTAAAGCAAAAAATATTTATTTTTTGTTTTTTTTTTAACCTTTCGATCAGTACCTAATGCGTGAAGTTCCATAAGTGAATGACGAAATGGCAGATTAAAAACAAAAGGTGTACCAACCTACAGTCCTCTCCCCTATTTCTGTAGTTGACAGAAAGGGTTTACATAAAAATAGCTACAATCGCACCACCGCACACTGGTTTCCCGTTGAGATATCGTTATGAAATTTTCCTCAAAAATCTAAAAAAAATATTGAGAATATAGAGTACAAAAATTGGCTTCTTTGGAAGACTCTATCCTATAGCTCACATAGCACCTTAGTATGGCTTATATGGCGATGGTGCGCAAAGATACTTCCAGTGAAGTTACAGTGCTAAAATTTCATTATTAGCATCCAAGATATGAATATTTAAATTATCTTCAGTATAAATTTGTGAAAGTTTAACTCCTCTCCCCCTCTCCACAAGCTTTTCGAAATATAAAAATATGAGGTTCTCTAGTTCTTTCAAACAAAATCATTTAGAACTTAATTTCAGTACAAAAAACAATAAAAAAACAAAATTTAACAAATATCTTTTAATAATTTAAATGTAGAGAAAAACCATCTTGATTTGTCTTTCTTTGCTAGTTTTCATTGACTTGTTATAAGAGGATATGAACGCAACAGAAGTGTATTAATTAAATCTGTATTTGTCAGTATGCTTAAAAGTATGCAGTCTTAAAAAAAGAATATCCAAAATTGTCTACAAACACAATTGACGAACACAAAAGAAACATCACAAAAGCAAAAGAAGAGCAGCAGACTGCGTCGAAAATTTGACCCTGAAAACAGTAAGACAGCATAAGTTTATAAATGAATACACACAAATTAGCAAGTATTAGCAGCTACACTTAACGTTTTTATTACCTTCAAACATTGACAAATACACTGATAACACTCCTAAAGGGAGGATCGGGGGGTAACATATCTAAAAGTCTATTTAAACATGAAAATGACGTTCACATAATACATAAATAAAGGATTAATAATCAAACATACACAAAAAATAACAAATCAAACAGATTAATTTCACAAAAATACCTTATTAAAGTAAATACCTGAAACTTTAAAGTTCATTTTAAATAAACTAATTCGGACCTCTCTTGCGAACGTTTGACCACTTTAAAGTGCAACTTTGTTTTGACGAAATGCTAAAGTAACGCCGCACACTGGGGTGAGCGACCTTAAAAGTGACGATTAATTCAAAATACAAATTTTGAAGTTGCGCAATGAGGGTCATATGTGGCGAAAGAAGATAAAATTCTGCATTAGAAAATGAAACAATTATGGTCCGAGGTCTTAAAGAAACATAACAATGTGAATCCAAAGTTGTAAATTTGTTTTTTCGTTTTCAAAAATACGAAAAATTAATATTTTTTTCTCACTTTGAGTGATGATTTTTACAATAAAAATAATCCAAAACAACTTTTTGAAAATGGGAATAATACATTTTAACCCTTAACTAATTTTGCAGATTTAAAAACTTTTTTATTTTGTAATATTTTTATAAAAAACAAGAGAGAACGCTATAGTCGGGTTGGTGTCCCGACTATCTAATACCCGTCACTCGGCTAAAGGGAGTGCGGACGCAGTAGTCGGGTTGGTGTCCCGACTATTTAATAAATGGAGATAAAAACTTTGATCAGGCATAAGTTTTAAACGAATGGTCCGATTTAAAAAATTTCTTCTACATTTCGATAGGTTTAACTAAACACAACAGAATTGCATTTATACTTATCCAAAATCTTTAAAAATGTGGGCGCCAGACACATTTTAGTATAGTTTGTGTGCGATTATGGGTGATTGTGGGCGTTAGAGGGGGCGTGGCGCTTGGCTGAAATAAACTTGCGCTGCGTAGGAAGCCCAAGAATATGTGTTGGTAATCCCAACTTTCTAGCTTTTGTAGTTTCTGAGATCACAGCGTTCATACAGACAGACAGACGGACAGACGGACAGACGGACATGGCTAGATCGACTCGGCTAGTGATCCTGATCAAGAATATATATACTTTATGGGGTCGGAAACGCTTCCTTCTAGCTGTTACATACTTTTGCACGAATACAATATACCCTTTTACTCTACGAGTAACGGGTATAAAAATGTATTAAAAATTACCTTTAAAACTAGACGTTTTTATACCCGTTACTCGTAGAGTAAAAGGGCATATTGTATTCGTGCAAAAGTATGTAACAGCTAGAAGGAAGCTTTTCCGACCCCATAAAGTATATATATTCTTGATCAGGATCACTAGCCGAGTCGATCTAGCCATGTCCGTCTGTCCGTCTGTCCGTCTGTCTGTCCGTATGAACGCTGAGATCTCGGAAACTATAAAAGCTAGAAGATTGGCATTTTGCATGCAGATTCTAGGAGTTCCTACGCAGCGCAAGTTTATTTCAAAAAGGTGCCACGCCCCCTCTAACGCCCACAATAGCTAATATACGATTTGAAAAATTTTAATATATCGGAAAAGAAGGAATGCAGTTTTGTTGTGCTTATCAATACCTATCGAAATGTAGAAGAAATTTTTTAAATCGGACCATTCGTTTAAAACTTATGCCTGATCAAAGTTTTATCTCCATCTCCCTAGCACTCCCTTTAGCTGAGTTACGTCTATTAGATAGTCGGGACACCAACCCTTTAGCTGAGTGACGGGTATTAGATAGTCGGGACACCAACCCGACTATAGCGTTCTCTCTTGTTTATAGTAAATTAGGTCAAAAGTTTCTTCAAACGTAACCAAACGTAACCATTTTTTTTGAGAAAAATTCTTAAGATATGTACCTATATTACCACCAAGGGGTTCCGTGCAACTCTCTGCAATAAGACAGTTATTTTAATTCAAAGTTGCACGGTATTTCACAAGAAAATACGTTTTTTTTATTTTTGAATGTTAGGTGTTGGTAAGCTGATTCGGTCAGTTGTTTGGATCAGCTGTGTCGCTCATCTCCTTTAGTCAGCTGTTTCGGTTTGCTGTTTTTGGCACTTTTAATACACAATTTTTGATATTATTTTGATTGCGGTATTAGCAATAGGTCAACTGTCAGAGGAAGCTCAAGAAACTAGGTAAAGGACTTCAAAAAGTATAGAGAATGTTTTTCGAGGCAAATGAATAGAAGAGCACCCAGGACAATTTAAATATGTTCTTGATTAGCTCCGATCCAATAAAAAACACACCTTTTCGAAGGAAAGCTGCCGGTAGTAACAGCGAACAGAACGATAGCGAAGGCGGGATGGAATCGGAATAATGCTTATATTATTTAAATCATCGATTTTCATTTAGAATTATGGTTTTCACTTATAAATTCGAAGTTATATATTTAAACTTTTTTTAAACTTTTTATACCCGTTACTCGTAGAGTAAAAGGGTATATTGTATTCGTGCAAAAGTATGTAACAGCTAGAAGGAAGCGTTTCCGACCCCATAAAGTATATATATTCTTGATCAGGATCACTAGCCGAGTCGATCTAGCCATGTCCGTCTGTCCGTCTGTCCGTCTGTCCGTCTCTCCGTCTGTCCGTCTGTCCGTCTGTCCGTCTGTCCGTCTGTCTGTCTGTATGAACGCTGTGATCTTGGAAACTACAAAAGCTAGAAAGTTGGGATTACCAACACATATTCTTGGGCTTCCTACGCAGCGCAAGTTTATTTCAGCCGAGCGCCACGCCCCCTCTAACGCCCACAATCACCCATAATCGCCCACAAACTATACTAAAATGTGTCTGGCGCCCACATTTTTAAAGATTTTGGATAAGTATCAGTAAATGCAATTTTATTGTGTTTATCAATACCTATCGAAATGTAGAAGAAATTTTTTAAATCGGACCATTCGTTAAAAAGTTATACCTGATCAAAGTTTATATGTCCATCTCCCTCGCACTCTCTTTAGCCGAGTGACGGGTATTAGATAGTCGGGACAACAACCCGACTAAAGCGTTCTCTCTTGTTTAATTTAATAAATACAAGCAATACAAGGTTTTCCCATTTTTAGCATATTATTTTTGGCGCATATTCACTATAAAGTCCATTAATTCTTAGTATTCTTAATATACATAGTCTAAATAAATACATAAACGATTCGGGTAAAATTTCAGCGCAATAAATGAAGAATTATAAATTTTTTGGTAAAAATACCCAAAATTTCAAAGAATTTTCCAAAAAAAAAGTATTCTTAAAAAAAAATACTCTACGGAAAGTCCAAATGTTATTTTTTTTTACTTTTCTTGATCAAATACAAAATACAAAATTATAACATGTTCAAATTTTTTGTCGGCTGATTTGATCGTCACTATTGGGGTCTCTCACCCCAGTGTGCGCCGCTGCGATGCAAAATTGAACATGTGTTCACGCTTTGCGTTCTATTTTTAGAAAGTCCCGTTAGATTTCCAGAAAAATCCGGTTTGCCATTAAGAAGCTTGTTCATTTTTGAGACAATTTGTATACTTATCGATAATTTTTGGTACTGTCGATTTTTTGAATTTTGGCCTATGGGCGCAACCACTGTGCACCGCACAGTGGCCGATTTGTCTTATCTAGCTTAAGAAATGGAATAACGATAATTTTACAAAGTTTGAAATTTTTATGGAATGTCAACCCAAAAAGGAATAAAATTTAGCACTTTTAATTTAACTTAATTTTTTATTTTTAAACTAAAAATTTAAAAAAAATTTTTTTTTTTTTAATTGAAGGAAGCTAGCTTCGGCCAGCCGAATCTTATATACACTTGCAAATAATTCCTATAAATCACTTATTTTCTGATCGTTCCTATGGCAGCTATAAGATATAGTAGTTCGATATTGATAAAATTAAAATCGAAATTCGAAAACAATTAAAAAGAGTCATATCCCAGATTAGAAGAGAATATGATACAAACCAACGAAACAATAATTTATTTCCTATTATATTTCCATTAATGTCCCGATCGTTCCTATGGCAGCTATATGATATAGTCTTTCTATTTTAATAAAATTTTATTCGAAATTCAGAATAAGATAAAAAATGGCATTTCCAAATTTAGGGGTTATATGTTAAAAACCACCCAAGATATATTTTTTATACCCTTGCAGAGGGTATTATGATTTCAGTCAGAAGTTTGCAACGCAGTGAAGGAGACGTTTCCGACCCTATATTCTTGATCAGCATCACTAGACGAGTCGATCTAGCCATGTCCGTCTGTCCGTCCGTCTGTCCGTCCGTCTGTCCGTCTGTCCGTCCATTTCTACGCAAACTAGTTTCTCAGTTTTTAAGCTATCGGGATAAAACTTTCCCGAAAGTCTTCTTTCTATTGCAGGTAGTATATAAGTCGGAACGAGCCGGATCGGACAACTATATCATATAGCTCCCATAGCTCCCATAATCGGCAAGGGTATAAAAATAAACCTATTTCAATTTTTAGAACATTAGATTTGTCTAGAAAATTCTCAAAAATATGCTCAACTAGTGCAGTATTCTTCTTCGTGGCGTCTGTTTCCCCATGCCATACTGCAAAAAGTGCTGGTTTGCAGACCGATATGATTGCTGAAAATATCCCAAACTTTAGCAGGGGCTCGCAAGGGCAGCTGATCTTGAATAATTTACACACTGGACGAACCATCACACAGTGGGGTAACAGAGGCCGATTTTGCGAATTAATGTTAAAATCAAATCTCAAAAATCTCTAAAAGTAATGATGGCAGTTTATGGCACATTGAATGACCTTTCATAATCTAAAACTGAAATCGCATTTAGTTTTATCAGACCAGAGTTATCCTTTCTCAAAGTTACACTTTGATTCACATTTCATCAAGACTATCCAAATTTTACTTTTTCTTCATTTTTAATAAAATATTAAACTAACAATCTTTAATGTACCAAAAAACTGGAAATGCCATTGTTTTCTTTTAAATGTTAACTAATTTTTCATTTAAAAACAAAGATTTAGAATTCATATATTAATTTTTAATAAATATTTTTTATACACCTTAAATTTAAGCTGATTCTGAGAAATCTTTAAAGATTTCTCGGAAGAGCCGGGTTTCGCCGTTTTCATATTTTACTGAAAATTTCTCTGATATATAAGCTTTCAAAGGTGCAAAAATAGAGGTGCTGTTTTGTGCTTTTTTTGAGAAAAGTTAATAACAGTAACCTAACCTCAAAAATTAAAAATTTTCCAGAAACGGTTTTATTAGTAAGTTTGCCTTTCCTGGGCATATTATAAGGAAGTAAAATACACTTTTACTAACTTTTAGGCAGCAGAGTTGGAATCTTTTGTTCCTTTACCTCTATCGTTTATAGTTATGGAGATATCTTCACATTTGTAAGCCAAAAAGGTGCGCTTACTCTTTTAGCTTTTGTGGGTGAATTAATTGACCAATCCGAATCAAATTTGGCTCTAAATGCATATAAAACAATTGGATAAAATGGAAAAGGGCCTTTAGGGTTAACAGTCAGCCCAAATCGTCAGAATTGTTATTCGATTTTCAATAAAATTGTTCGATAAAAAAATATGGCGTTTGTTTGCACATCAGACAGCTTATCTTTTTGTAGAGAAATACCCATGGTATTATATGCCCTCCCATCTTGCATAAATTTTTTAGCACGCTTTGCTTCCCATTGGCCAACTTTCAGAAGAGGCGCAAGAAGCAAAAAACAAGGATTTTAAAAGATATCTGGAGCAATTTTCTCGAAAAATCAGTCGAGAAAAACAAAACGAAGGCGTTTTTAAAAGGCTACTCATAAGTTCTGATCCAATAACAACCTCTATGTCGGATTTACACAAGGAGAAAACCACTACACAGATTGTTAAGACTGTTTAATAATTTTAGTGTTAATAAAGTATTATGAAAAAAACATACACAAAAAAAAATCCAAAACTTTTGGTCAAAAAACATAAGAAATGTTTTTATTTACTATTTAAGATATTAACAATTAACTAAAATAATATTATAAAACAAATTTACTGCAAATGCATTGGGACACTCGAAAATAACAGAATAACATAGTTTTCGTCTATTTCACTAAAATTAAAAATTAATTTTAAATACTAAAGAAATATTTGTTCAGTAAATCCGTTTTTTTTTTTTATAAGTGATTTAAACTTGTTTAAAAACAATTTTTTTGGGCATCGTATCATGCTTGGTTGATTTGATTCGCACTTTTGGCCTCTGTTACCCCACTGTGCATCATTTACCACAGATATTTACTTTTTGCGGGCCGGGACGGACTTCACAAAGTTTTAGTCTGCAGAAGCTGAAGTTTTCTTTCAAAAATCGGGCTACAAAAATTGGTGGATTTGAACTAAAACTACGAATACAACATCTACTCACAGGTCACAAAACATTCATTTTATTTTACTACATACCTTGAACTTTAGGAAAATGGAGAGTTGTTTCAAAGCAGGTGAAATCCAACATAATGTCGCAAATATAAAAACAAGAGAGAACGCTATATTCGGGTGCCCCGATTATCAGATACCAGTTACTCAGCTAAAGGGAGTGCGAGGGAGATGGAAATATAAAACTTTGATCAGCCATAATTTTTTAACGAATGGTCCGATTTAAAAAATTTCTTCTACATTTCGATAGGTATTGATAAGCACAACAAAACTACTTTTCCTTTTTCGAAATATTTAAAATCCTATATAAGCGCTTGTGGGTGTTAGAGGGGGCGTTGCACCCTTTTGAAACAAACTTGCGCTGCTAGGAACTCCTAGAATCTGCATGCAAAATGTCAATCTTCTAGCTTTTATAGTTTCCGAAATCTCAGCGTTCATACAGATAGACAGACGGACAGACAGACATGGCTGGATCGACTCGGCTAGTGATCCTGATCAAGAATAGTGATCAAGAAAGTTTTAGGAAAGCTTAAAACAGCAGCGTTATACTTAAAAAAAGAAAAGTGCATGTTTTTCAAAAAAAAAAAAAACATATTAAGGGTTGAATATTGACAAGGATGGTCTCAGCAAAAACAAGGAACGAGTTTCGTGTGTGCTGAACGCACCAACAATGGTCAACTACTATTTAATTTAATTTAATTTATTTATTTAATATCCCAGCGCTACAAGTTCACACTTATAATTATCGCGCTAGTCACATTGAGTTAATATTTTTGAACTAATTACACTGTGCAGCATTTTTAATGCTTTTTAAATTTACCTCGATGGATGATATATTTTTGGATTCTTTACGAATTCCTAAGTTAAACTGCGTTTTCCAAAAAGTTCCCCGACGCAAGGATTCTTAGCAAAAGGACCTCAAAGTTCGAAAAAAGCTGAAATTGGCCAACTTTCCGGAGCTCTCTGAGGCAAACGGATTCATGGTTTGATTCGATGTTAAAGTTTTTTAAAAGATGCACTCTTTATCTTTCAAACCCCATACTTAGAATAATTTTAGGATTTTTATTAACGGAGAAACAAATTTTAGAAAACATAGTCAAAAATCATAAAAGCATACAGCTGCGGTTAAATTAGTAGTAGTGTTGCCGCCCGGTGTTTTTAAAGGTTTCTTGTTGTAATTTATTTTCTCCTGGCCATATTGCATTGATTATAAGTGTACTATTAGACTAATTGGATAAGAAAAGTGACAACAACAAACTTTTAAAAACACACGGCGGCAACACTACTACTATTTTGACCGCAGCTGTATGCTTTTATGATTTTTGACTATGTTTTCTAAAATTTGTTTCTCCGTTAATAAAAATCCTAAAATTATTCTAAGTATGGGGTTTGAAAGATAAAGAGTGCATCTTTTAAAAAACTTTAACATCGAATCAAACCATGAATCCGTTTGCCTCAGAGAGCTCCGGAAAGTTGGCCAATTTCAGCATTTTTCGAACTTTGAGGTCCTTTTTCTAAGAATCCTTGCGTCGGGGAACGTTTTGGAAAACGCAGTTTAACTTGGGAATTCGTAACGAATCCAAAAATATAGCATCCATCGAGGTAAATTTTTGATGCTGCATAGTGTTATTATTTCTATTATATTTAAACAATTTTCCTCATTTACTTACTTAATTACTAACATCAAATATTTTGTGGTTTTCAAATTACTATTACATTATTTTTAATTTTTTTTTTTTTTTTTAATAACACCAGTTTACAAAAAAAAATTGATGAAATATACCATGAAGGAAACCTTTGTTTTCCGGTAAGGTACGTCTTTCTGATTCAGAAAAGGGCACTTCCAATTTTTTTTATGGATAGAGTTCCATTCATTAGTTTAGAAGCTACACTTCGTCAAAGTGGAAAAAGTTTGAAAAAATGCAAAAAAGCTGGCATAAATGGCTTCGTTAAAAATACACGCCTAAAAACCGAAATTAGTTTTATAACTTCTACTTAAAGATACATCTTTAAGCCAACTAATAAGACCATCAACTCCAAAAACAACCAAGGTTTCGATTTTATATCGATTTTTTACGTTGGGGAAAACGGGTATTACAGCCCTGTTAGAGCCCTGTTGAGCCAGTTAACAGCTGTAAACGGCCAAAAAATCACCGTTTTCGGAAGCTTCAAAAATGCATATCAAATTAATTTGCTGGTGTATTGCAATGATCAATATCTTGTTTTCTTCGTCTAAGAACCTTCTACCAGAGAAAACTATAAAACTAATTTCGGTTTTAAGCCATTTATGCCAGCATTTTTGCATTTTTTCCAACTTTTTCAACTTTGACGAAATGTAGCTACTAATCTAATGAATGGATCTCAATGCTGTGTATAAGAAAGTTAGAGGGCATTCTATTACCTGTTAAATGAGTCTTTGATGGCCCAAATCGGTTAGCCAGAACTCGAGTTAGAAATTACAAAAGTGTAAAAAACGTTTTTTACACTTAAAAAAAATTTATCCATAAAAAAAATTGGAAGTGCCCTTTTCTGAATCAGAAAGACGTACCTTACCGGAAAACAAAGGTTTCCTTCATGGTATATTTCATCAATTTTTTTTTGTAAACTGGTGTAATTATATAGTTTTTTAATATTTTTATTATTATTATTTTATTGTTATTTTTATTTAAATTTATAAGTATTGCGATTTTAAATTATCTTTAACTTTATTATAAAATTGAGTTGCGCTCCTAATTGTTTTGATTTGGTGCGGTAGATTGTTCCATAGCCTAATACCATTTATGAAAAATTGCCTTCTCGAACACAGTGTTTGTACTCGAGGGCATATGTAATTTTTGGTTCTTTGGGATGTTGCTGGGGTTAGCTTATTAAAGAGATAATTTGGTTCTCCACTCGTCACTATTTTATGGAATAATGTTAAAGTTCTAAGATCGATCCAGGAGGTCAAATTAAGATCAAGTATTTTAAATGTCAATTTTGATACATGGTCAAAACGTCTTAAGTTAAACACATAACGGGCAATTGAATTAAAAGCTATATTTAATGTGCGCATATCCCGCGCATCACAATGTCCAAAAATTTCTATTCCATAAAAGAGAGTGGGCATGAGGATAACTTTGGCGATTAATAACACTAGTTTACAAAAAAAAATCGACGTCGCCCTACTTGAAGACAACCTTAATTTTCTGGTAAAGAACATCTCCCTGATTAAGAAATGGGCACTTATAATTTTTTTATGATGTCAATTTTTTTTAAAGTTTAAAAAACGTTTTTGACCCTTTTTTATTTTCTATCTTCTGTTCTGGTAAACCGATTTTGATTGTGTTAAAAATATATGTGATTTGGGGCAACATTAAGGGGAGCAAAAGCTTTACAAATTTTGGACACATATTATCGAGACCTACAGCATCTGACTTGACATGCAGAATACTAGCTAGGACATCACTTTGATTTATACATGTAAAGCTAAAACTAGTATCACAGAGGGGTTGAGTATTCAGGTACGGATTGCATGTTGCTTCAGGTACATCTATTTCCAAAAACTTTTTGTTTATTAGATCAACGTCCACCTCAGACTCTGTCTGCTGTTTACATTTTCCAATACCTAACTGTTTTAGCTTGGTCCATCTATTCTTTGAGTTAACACAGTTATTAAATTGTATATTATAATGCTCTCTCTTTGCTGATTTGATCTTTTTGTTTACTTCTACCCTAGCCTCTTTGTATTGCTTGCGAAATTCATCAGTTTTGTATCGCTTCCACCGGAAGTAAGCTACATCTCGCTTACGGGTTAGGTTTTTAATTTCGCTACTGAACCACGGATTTTGCATTGGCTTAATCACCTTGGTCCTAAGGGGCACAAACTTGTTGAACAAATACTGGACATTGTTGGTTAAAACATCTAATTGACAGTCTACATGACAAAGATTGTAAATACATGACCAGTCACAACAGAAAAATTCATTAATTCATCACAGTTTATATTTTTGTAGTCTCTATACGTAAAAGAATTAATTGTGAAGTCAAAGGTCAAGTCAGAAACCTGGTCATAATGTATGATTTTGCTGGGATCATTGATAAGAAATAGGTCAAGTAATGTATCACAGTGGCTGCTATAGTGCGTGGGAATCGTTTCGTTTACTGAGTACAGACCTAGGGATTTAAAGTTATCCACGAGATGGCTTTCTGACAATAGGTTGCTGTTGAAATAGTCTGCCAATATGATGTCAGTGTACTCCAGCGAAATTTCTGAAACCACATTCAGTAATGAGCCGTAGTCAATTGTCCGATTCGGTCTATATATGCAACCAAGAAGGGTTCTTCCATGGGATTTATTGGGAATTTCTAATAGAATGTATTCAATAATACTGTCACTTGGCTGTTTAAGTACCACTTTACATTTCAGCTTCACATTCACATATATAGCAACACCTCCTGCATGACCTATACGATACCACGTTGACCTACAAACAACGTTTCAGACACACATATCACATCGACATTAGACTGGGTGAAAAGGAATCTAAACTCATCAATCTTCTTTAACAGACTTTGTGCATTTAAATGAACGATTTTGAGACCATTTTTATAGTTACTAATAGTTTTTATCATGGCACTAGATATGGAACAAACTTCCTCATCCTGCATTGTTGTTATCAATGGTTATTAGGGGCGCAATCTCAATATTCAAAGTATAAGTTCTTAATTTCTCAAAGTAAACTATTTTTAGACCTATCTTAACTAGGAAGATACAATTTTTACGATTAAGAACGAAAGCTATCAGCTTCGGTTCCAGCCGAAGCGTTAGTGAGAGATGTAGAAAGTGGATCAGGCTTATGATTAACGGACGTGAGTGATGAAAGTTCCTCCATACTCTTGATGCAAAGGACGCCCTCTCTTCGAGCGCATCGTACGTGCACAAGTCCGCGTCGTGTAAAGACAGCCGTAAGAACTTTATGCTTTTTCATACGCATATCTTCTTTGAAAATGAGATAATGTTCTTTTAACAATTGCTCATTAACATAAATTATCGCTTCTGAATTGAAACCCAGAAACTGCAAGCTAAGTTGTTTCATGTGCTCGCGCCTGTACATTCCGATTTGACCAAGCAGCCTGATCTTTTCGCGTGGGTTTAACATTTTTATTATTATTACTGGATCCACATGAGTTTGTTGTGATTTCCTTGCTCGGAAGATATCGGAGACTTTCGGTGGTGGAGTCAGCTGGAGATATTCCAAGTTCATAGATAGATTTCCCGAGAAAATGGATCCGATTTATCAGCTTCTCAGAAAAGGTGTAGAGTTCCAGTGGACGAATCAATGTCAAAATGCCTATCAACATATTAAAGAAGATGGGCTTTATATTTATCAGGGTTTGAATATAGTGTAGAATATGTGAAGGGATCAGTGAATGAGGCAGATAGTTTATCAAGAATTCAGCAAGTTCTATTAACACAGACACAGACTGAAGAGTGCAGTTATTTGAACTTCGTAACTCAACATAATTATTTAAACTTAAATTTTCAATGCATAATTCTGCATTCTCAAAAGTAATAAAGGCAATAGAAAATGGTACCATTCAATCCTTGGACACGGAGTTTCAACCCTTCATTTAGAAACACACAGAGCTATTAATTGAATACGGCTGTTTAATGTGGGGTTATCACACCATTGTATCCAAGCAACTTTATAAGGAAGTTCTTGAATCTTTACACAGATCGCAATTAGGCATTGTTAAAACCAGAGCATTGGCCAGAAACTACATATGTGGTCAGGGTTAGACAAGGACATACATATAGTACATGATTAGTAAATGCGATCCACGCCAAAAACTCATGGATAGTCCCAATAAAAGCGCCTTAATTCCATGGAGCCCTAAAGACTCAGTATGGAAACGAATTTATGTCGATTTTGCTGGAATCATTACTTCATGGTTTTGGTCGACTCTAAATGGAGTGAAGTTGAAAAGTAGAAAATTTAGGAGAAATGTTTTGTAGGTACGGATTAGTGGATGTCACTGATTAGTAGTCACTGATAACGGGCGTCAATTTACATCGCAGGAGTTTAAAACTTGCATGGAAATAAATGATATAAAACATGTTTTAACCGACCCAGGTCATCCTGTCACGAACGGACAAGCAAAGATTTTCGTTAAGGTCTTAAAAAAATCCATTATTGCAACACTTGATAAAGACTGTCACGGAAGTTTAGAAACCATTACAAACAGATTGTAGCAGACTACCGAAATTCACCTCATTGTTCGATTGGAGAAACCCGAGAAAAGCTTTTCTTTGGCAGAAGTCTAATAACTAGATTTCATCTCATGAGTCCACCAACAGTCAGCTCAAGAATGTTTAAACAGCAAGAGAAAACCATAGAAGGTTATAAAGGGAAGCGTCTAGAATCATTCAATCAGGGTCAAGAAGTATACATTAGGGATTACAGAATCCAAGCAACAATAGACAAATGTGTAGGATCTCGAGCATATTTGTGCAACCTTGCTCACAACTACAGAATTATAAAGCGGCACACTGATTGTTGGGTCTCAATGTTGCTCAACATGACCAACGATCAACATTTGGTAACAGTACCAGGCGCCCAGTTGCACACACGGCTGGTAATAAGTATTGATCAGCATATTCTACATAGTCAATGTCAACAACTGACTCGATGTCTCGCTGACCCGCCAAGCAGTCAGCACATTATGCACTGTCAGCCGACCCAACTACGCTAACTGCTACCATAATCAAAACATACTGACCTCCTCCAGAATACATCCATTCCAATAGTCTTTACATTTGACTTCCGTGTTATCCAAGTATTATATAAGCTTGTACCAACATCAGAATAAATCAGTTATCATCTCTTCTTATAACTCCGTGGTTCTACTTTCTGACCTCCGGGAAGAGACCTCGTATCATATATTGGTCCACAAGCCTCGCTTAGGATCAAGCATTGGCGCTTTTTTAATTTCTAACTCGACCTGTGATTAACCGATTGCGGCTATCAAACCCTCATTTTACAGGTAATAAAATAATAGAATTAAGTTCCATTCATTAGTTTAGAAGCTACAATTAGAAGCCTAAGACCCAGATTGGAGGGAAAGTTCGTTAAGCAATGAATTGAAATTATAAGTAGACATCGGATTTTAGGTAAAGACATATTTTGAACGAGCAGTCCAAAATTTTTTTGGATTGCATACAAATTTGTTTCATGTAACGTAGATCATTTTTAACGCGGCATATTTTTGCTAATTTGACCTTTTTACATATCTTCCACCTAAAAGCATATTTCGGAATATGTCATGTATGTTTTAACATTTTTGACCTTTTTTTGCTTTGTATATATGCCTTTAAGTTGACGAACTGTCATCGAACTGAATTGATACTGTTAAAGTCAAAATAATTACATAGTCGTGTGCCTTGTGATTGAGAATTTAAACGAAAAATGCCGAGTCCCAATAGAAAGGATAATCGCCTAAAATATTAGAATCATTAATCATTAAAGTTGTAAACATTGAAAATATGAAGAAAACCTTTAGATGGGACATGTTATATAGCAGATATTTAGTATATATCTTATGTTAAGCTTTCGATCGATATCTTTTACTGCGTAATTACAATGTACATTGTACATACGTATTTGGTCAAAAAATTGTAATCTTTAGATTAGGGCCCATAGCGGCCAAACGGCTCCTTTAAATTGCGCGCCGTGTTCACTGCAGGTTCCTTAGAACACCAGAGGGCTGCATTAAAAATTTGAGCTCAAAGCGCCATCATTTGAAAATTGAAATTACGAACCAATTTCCGTCAATGCCAAATTCCTTAAAATCGTCTCATTTTGTTCGGGACACTTTATTGGACATTGGTCGCTCCCGAGATTGTTTGAAATATTTATTTTCTGAAGCCAAATTTCGTTCCAAACGTGTACGTATTTTTCATTTTTTTTTTTGGCTCGCCATTCCCGGTGTTATTTTGCAAAATAAACAACAGTGGAAGGTAATATGTGATACATCAAGCCGTTCAAAACGCGGTCGGGGACGTCCAAAAAAAAACAGTTAACTCCGCTGAGTAATATAATATAATATAATATTCTTTAGATTACAAAAAATCCAAATTAAACTGACATAAATGCGGTCCAACCCATCAAAAAGCTATAACCGCAATTTTATATCATGGGAAAGGGTTAAAAAAAAACACGAAATTCTTTTCCATTTTAGATCGACGGATTAGTGTTCAAAGAGTCCAATAAAATTGTATGAAAATGATCTCCTTTACCCTATACCGTTAACAGCGAAAGTAAGTTTCGGACTGTTATTACCCGTGTGTTGGGGCTAGACCAGTTTAAAAAGTATATTGACACTTTGCAAAGTTCCTCAAAGGCTTTGCAATTTACTTCAAAATTATGTAGGAAAAAGTTATAGCCAAAAGAACAACCTTTCCGATGATACCAGTCTCATTCCAATGGCTCTTTATTTATAGCTGCTATGTCTTTTCAAACTTTTCCCCCTATTAATGCCCCCTTCTCCCCTAATAATTAACTCCACATATAAGGGAATCAAAACATATCCAAATATACATATGTACACACGTATTTTTTCTTGGCTGTTGCTTTCTCGGCCGTTGCTCTCTTGGCATCCGCTCTCTTGGCATCCGCTTTTTGGGTTTCGCTCTCTCGGCAGGCTCCCGTAACGCAATAACTTAGAAAATCTAAATAAATTCGTTAAAAATACTTTAAAAATTGTTAAATACTTGAAAAATAAATCCTAAGCATATGGGCCACAGAACTAACTAATGATCCAAAAAGCATCTGGATCGGAGCAGCGGTTCTGATTTTTTTAATCGAAAAGTTAATTTTAAACGTAGCCCCCAAATTTCGAAATTTCTTTTTGTTTTCTAGTTAGGCCTTTTCAAAACCTAAAAGTCGGTAAAAGTTAATTTTTGTATACCAAATATTGATGTTGGAGCTGATTGATTCTACTTCTGCTACAAAATGAAAAATACTTTTTGAAAAATAAAACCTAAGCATACCCTTCGAGGCTCTGATCCCAGGTGGGGAAGAATGGGATCGTGGCCGACAGGGCTCAATAGACGCAATCTGTTTATATACAGACGGCTCCAAACTAGACGGACACGTTGCCGGAGGCATATACTCCGAAGAACTAGAGATCAGGCAGTGTTTCAGACTTCCTGACCACTGTAGTGTCTTCCAAGCGGAAGTGCACGCCATAAGGGAAGCACTCGTCTTTATAAGGGACATAAACACCCAAGACAGACACATAAACATATATAGTGATAGTCAGGCGGCTATTAAATCAATCTATTCGACAAGCACCAACTCCCGAACAATAGCAGACTGTCGCATATCTCTCCACGAGATAGCTAGTCAGTCTACTATAAGCCTAATATGGGTTCCGGGTCACCGGGACATTGTAGGCAACTGCATAGCGGACGAGTTGGCCAGGCAAGGCACCATCATGCCTCTCCTTCCAGAAAAGGATAAATTCGGTATGCCCATGGCGACTTGCAAGCTAAATATCAAAAACCACTTCATCAAATTAGGCAACACTAGGTGGCAAAACGCACCACAGTGTCGTATCACCCACCAGACTTGGCCTGGGATAAACAGTAAGATAACGTCAGAATTACTCAAATTTAGTCGCACAGAGTGCGGTATGCAAGTTCGAGTCCTTACAGGCCACTGGCTGGTCGGCACACATGCCGGCAGGCTAAAAGCCCCGTACAATGACTTCTGCAGAAGCTGCAGGGACGAGGAAGAGGAGGAAACGGTGGAGCACATTCTATGCTTCTGCCCAGCCCTATGCAGACTAAGACTGAAACATCTAGGAAACCCCTTCATTAGCGATCTGACCGAAATATCGGAGATCAACCTTAAATGTATAAACTTTTTTGTTAAATCTTCCGGGTGGAAGACATGCTAATTATCCAAATTTTCTAGGATGAGAGATATAAGGTAGGGGACCCCAAATAAGGGAAAACGAGATCATACGGTACCACAATGGACCCACAGAGGTCTAAGTGCGTCAGACGTTAGTCTGGCAGCCGTTTCTAACCTAACCTAACCTAAACCTAAGCATTTGATCCACAGAACTGACTATTGATCGAAAATCATATTGATCGGAGCAGCAGTATAAGTTTTTAAAATTCAAAACAAATTTTAAGAAGTGCATAAAGTTAGCAGTGCAACTTTGGATTTTCAAAAAAATTTTCCTATAATTGCCGTTAATTTAATTATTCGTGAAAGAAAAAAATTTGCCGATCAAGTTTTTTAAAAGTTATTGGATGCTATGCTAGATTGATATCAAGTTAGCAGTGCACTTTCTCAAACTTTTTTTTTCCAGAAATTCCCGTTAATTATCCGTAAATTATTCGTGAAAGAATTAAATTTGTTGCTTGATATCAAGTTAACAGTGCAATAACATTATTTAAAAAAAAATATTTAGAGAAGAGCAACAAATTTAATTCTTTTACGTCTAATTTACGGATAATTAACGGCAAATTCTGGAAAAAAAAGATTGAGAAAGTGGATTTCTAACTTGATATCAAGTTAGCAGAGCATCCAATAACTTTTAAAACAAGAAAGGAAGCTAGCTTCGGCCAGCCGAAGCTTATATACCCTTGCAGATAATTCCTATTAATCACTAATTTTCCGATCGTTCCTATGGAAGCCATATGATATAGTAGTTCGATATTGAAAAAATCAAAATCGAAATTCGAAAACATTTAAAAAGAGTCATGTTCCAAAGAAGAAGAGAATACAATAAAAGTCAACGAAGCAATAATTTATTTCGTATTATATTCCCATTAATTTTCCGATCGTTCCTATGGCAGCTATATGATATAGTCGTCCGATTTTGAAAAAAATTTATTCGAAATTCAGAATTAGATAAAAAATGGCATTTCCAAAAGTAGGAGGTTATAGGTTCAAAAACACCCAAGATATAATTTTTTTACATTTTGTTCCCCGATTATTCCTATGGGAGCTATATGATATAGTTGTCCGATCCGGCTCGTTCCGACTTATATACTACCTGCAATAGATATAAGACTTTTGGGAAAGTTTTAGCCCGATAGCTTTAGAACTGAGAGACTAGTTTGCGTAGAAACAGACGGACAGACGGACGGACAGACGGACAGACGGACGGACAGACGGATCGACTCGTCTAGTGATGCTGATCAAGAATATATATACTTTATAGGGTCGGAAACGTCTCCTTCACTGCGTTGCAAACTTCTGACTGAAATCATAATACCCTCTGCAAGGGTATAAAAATTGAGCGGAAAATTTTTTTCTTTCACGAATAATTATAGGAAAACAAATTTTTTGAAAATCAAAAGTTGCACTGCTAACTTTATGGACATGAGAAACGGGTATACATAACGAAAAACGTCAATAAAAATTCTTTAAAAATGGTTATTGTGTTGTTTTATGTATCGTTATTAAAATTGTTATTAATTACAATTGTTATTGTTAAAATTTTTAAAATTTTTACATTTAAATTTATTGCTAATAGTGCAGTAAGAAGTAAATTAACTTAATATCCCTTATACTATTTGTTTACTACAGGAAGTGCTGGCTTGAAAGCAGCTTTGTGGGCATACGACCCCTGGATTCTCCGCAGACACCCGTGATTGACAATAGCCCTTCTGAATTTGAACTCGAGCATCAGCACCAGCAGCTTCACCAGTTCCGCCCCCATGTGGATGCCAGCCTGTCGCCGACAGTCGTCGAAGGACAGCCGCCACTTCGCATGAACGGAATCAGCCGTATCGGCGGCGGTGGCGGTGAGTCCACCATCTATTTCTGATTACTAGCCACAGACTCGTACTTTTTTATTTTTCACAATCAAATGTCATTAGATTATCTCCATACAGCTTAAAATTACGTATACGTAGATATTCACTCTTGTATTCCCCAGAGATATCCTCAGCCTGCATACGAATGAAAATATAATTTTTTAATTTTTCTTCTGTATTGCGTTCATAGGGAAAGATGCAATTCAATCTTTTTATCGAATGCGCATGATTTATTTGTTTTGGGGATTATAATGCACAAATGTGTATTTTTTTATTTAATTTATTTTATTTTTTATTATCAATAAAATAACTTAAACTTAAACTTAAATTAATTATTGTAATATGCGGTGAAATTATAACAGCGTTGTTAAAAAAATGTCTTTAAAATTCATGACTTCATTCATTATATGTATTACATATTGCAATGTTCTTTAAATTAAAACGAGAAAATATAATAATGGGGTTATTCCAAGACATTATTCGGCTCATTTAATAGAGCAATTTTTGTAACAGAAGTTTACAAAAAAAAATCGACGTCACCTTAATTGAAGACAACCTCAATTTTCAGGTAAAAAACATCTCCCTGATTAAGAAATGGGCACTTATACATTTTTGTATGGTGTCCATTTTTTTAAGTGTAAAAAACTGTTGGCGCTTTTTTATTTTCTACCTTTTGTTCTGGTAAACCGATTTTGGTCATCTTATATTTTTTTTTACAGGTAATAGAATGCCCTTTAATTTTCTTATATACAGCATTGAGTTCCAGTCATTAGTTTAGAAGATACACCGCGTCAAAGTCTAAAAAAAGGGGAAAAATTTAAGCTGCGTAAAATGGGTATTACAGTCCTGTTAAAGCCCTGTTGTCTCAGTTAACAGCTGTGAACGGCAAAAAAATCACCGTTATCCCAAACTCAAAATATTCATTTAAAATGCATTTACTGGTGGATTCTAATGTTCATTAGCTTGTTTTTTTGTCAAATAACAATCTACCAGAAGAAGTTATAAAACTAATTTCGGTTTTTATGCGCGTATTTTTAACGAAGCCATTTATGCCAGACCTTTTGCATTTTTTCAACTGTTTTAGACTTTGACGAGGTGTAGCTTCTAAACTAATGACTGGAACTCAATGCTGTGTATAAGAAAGTTAAAGGGCATTCTATTACCTGTAAAAAGGTCTAAGATGACCAAAATCGGTTTTCCAGAACAAAAGGTAGAAAATAAAAAAGGGCCAAAAAAGTTTTTTACACTTAAAAAAAATTGACACCATACAAAAAATTAGAAGTGCCCATTTCTTAATCAGGGAGATGTTCTTTACCAGAAAATTAAGGTTGTCTTCAATTAGGGTGACGTCGATTTTATTTTGTAAACTGGTGTAATGAGCAATTAATGATGCTCATTACAAAAATTATAGAAACTCACAGGCACTTCGGGTATTTTTTTGGTATTTTAAATTACCTCCATACGGTACAATGGGAAAAATTTAATTCATTAGAGTTACTGTGAAATGAAATCTACAATAAAATTAATTTGATGCTTTTTGGTCGAATTTTAAAACCTTTTGCGACTAATAATAATAAGGTGCTATAAACAAATAAGAACAATACAAACAATAATATATCTAAATGAAGACGTTACTGTGTCTATAAATAAACATTGAATTGACTTTATAGAAATAACTGCCGGATATGACAAAATTAAAAAGAATTACATGTGTACTTCGTGCAGCGCAAAACATTTTTAATTTTTACAGCTTTTAACCCTAATGATTTAACTATTTAAAGTTTTTTGAATTATAAAGCTTAAATTTAAAGTTTAAATTCTAGGAGACCATGCCTTCTTATCTTATATTTGTCCCTTTCTAAGGCTCTAATGAATGCTCAAATAAATGAGCCGTGGAATAACCGCAGAACTAAGCCACTCAAAAGAAAAATTCACTGATCATTATTCGAGTTGGAAAGTTAAAAAGATAATTAAGCTTTGCAATAGTGTGCCGCTTTTACAATTGCCTCTAAATACCTTCTCAGCCCAATATTATTGTATCGCATTTTACGACCACTTTGACATCCGTCTAAGCGTGCTATAAAATATATTTATTTATTAATTGATTTTTTTGACCGCTATTAGTCAAGAAAAACTCTACAATATACAATAACAGCAAATACTTTTGTATGGACGTACTTATATTACTTAATAATACGACTACATAAAAAGCCGGCTTAACCGTTGATATTGTGGCTATAATAAAACCGACTTAACTTAAACTTGTTTTATTTACTCATTTACGTAGTTTGTTTTGTTTCATTGGGAGTTTTTATTTTTGTTTTTTAAATATTTCCCACATTCCTCAGTTTAAGCACCCACTTGCACATTCTATTTTCGGCTGATCATTTGCTAAATGTAGTTAATTATCTGGTGTTCTCCTTGGATTCATTAGAGTTAATCATATTTTATTTCACCTATTTGGAAGTCGTAAAAAAATATGTGCATATGCGCAACTTATTAAAAACAACCAATACGTAAATAGCGCCCGAGCGGTCGATAAGCAGCGCCTCGCTAGAAGACGTCCTGACTTCGCTATTAGGACTGCCAACTACCTCTTCATCCAGACAGAACAGCAATCACAACAGCACCAACAGATTAAAAGCGTCTCCGCTCACAACAGGTATGCACCTGTAAGTTTATGTTCCAATATAACCAAATAAAAATATTAGACTAAACCCCCAAATATGTACATTAGGGTGGACTTTTATAAGGTCGATTGAGATCAGCATCTGAAATGGTAGGTTTCTGTGTCTTTTAAATGTATGCAAAAACAAAAACAAAATATTTTAACGTTTAGACGGTGCGCAACGGTCCCAAAGTTTCAGTAAAATAACTTATACGAATCGAAATATTTTTCTTCCTTCCTTAACTTGTCAACTTTTTTCTTCCGCTCGAATAAAAGAGTCAAGTAGAAGTTTATTTCATGACTATTAAAAGTTGGACGTAGCCTAGCCTGTAGAGCTTCTGTCTCCGAACAAAACGGACCGAGTTCGATCCCCGACCCACCATGTTTTTATTTTTTTTGTGTGACTCACACTAAAATATAGATTCTGTGGGAACCTGCGTAAGCTGAGCGGGACTCGAATCTACCACGGGATTCGTAAACTGACCTCGACGCGAGGTGGATCGCGTCGTATGTTGAATTCAAGTATTAGTGAAAAAGAAACTATGAAAGCGTGCAGTCAGCGACTGAGTAATTAAAGATTAAACAACTGAAATTGTGTGTGTTTTACTCGGCTGTTACATTGGCGACGAGGATTAAAAACTATTAAGGAACTACTAACGGAAAGAACAAGAAAATTAAATAAGTATTATATAAATTAAAAACCACGGCTGCCGAAGGCGCAGGTAAAGTAAAAAATAAAGCACATGCAAATGCGTGAGAGGTGAAGAGCGGTCAGCACACACACGCACATACATTGGTAAAACATACATGTTAGGTGCATACATTGTACACGTACAAAAGTGTGTGGGAAAATATATATGTATGTACAGTGTACATTGTACACGTGTAGATCAAAATATGTATATGCGTGTGTGAATATGTAAGCTTGGCATGCCACAAAACGAATAAGTGGGTGAAGCTCGTGTACATCGAGTGCCGATTCAATTCAGGCGGAAAACAAAAAAAAAAAAAAATAATATGAAAAATACAGAGCACGCCACGAAAAGAATAGGTGGGTGAAGCAAATGAGAGAGCGGATTAAATTCCTGCTAATCTTAAGAGATCAAGAGCGATTGCAAAAAGGCAACGCAAGAAAGCGGATTAAATTCCTAGAAAAAAAAAAACTTAAGAGAGCAAGAGCGAATGAAAAATAAGAGAATCGAAAGAAAGCATGTAAGAGAGCATGTTTTAAAGTATGGTGGAATAAAACAACATTTATAATAACAACGAGCTCGTGGTGATATAATGGGAGCTGAAAAAAAAAACAAGGGAAATTGACATCTAATTTATTGTTTTTTTTTCGTTTGGTGTTTTTGAATTTCAGTTATTTATCGGAATGGCAGAGCTTAAACCATTTCTTTTCCAAACAATGGACAAGGCTTTGTGGAGAAATGAGTGGGAGACATGGCTGCGCTCCTTTACAATTTACATAGAGTCAGAGGAAATAACTTCAGTTTACAAGAAACGCAATAAATTGCTGCACCTAGGTGGGCCACAGTTACAGTCGGTGGTGTATAACTTACCCGGTGCACTGGTTGCCTTCAACGAGGAAGACAATAATGATATTTTTACACCGCTAGTGGAGAAACTCAATGAGTACTTTTCCCCACAACGGAACTCGGTTTTCGAGAGGCATCTTTACCGGACTATGTCACCTCTGGAAGGTGAAGGCTTTACCGAATTTTTAATGCGTTTACGTCGACAAGTCGCGAAATGCTCATTCGGCGAAACCAAGAAGGAAATTGAGGAAATCTGTCTCAAAGACAATATCATTGATGTCTGGGCGCCGATGGACCTAAAAAGGAAACTCTTGGAGAATGAATATACTCTAAGCGAATTCATCAAGATGTGTCACATAGAAGAGCAGGTTAACGGGCAGACAAGTACGATGGGCGCAGCTGACCCTCAGAACACAATTCAAAAGATTGTATATCAAAAGACGCGAAACCCTGATACACGGGCAGACTGTGGTCGATGCGGAAGAAAGGGACACCGGGAGAACAGCCCAGATTGCCCGGCAAGAAGCGCCACGTGCAGGAAATGCTCCAAGATTGGACACTTCGCACGGAAATGCAAGACCAGGATAAGAGCGGCCAACCACGACGCGGACGAGCCATGGGCGAAACGCTCACGGCGTACGGACACTCACATCAGGCTGGTTAATTGTGATGCTGGGTACGAAGGCGGAAAATCAGTGAATACTGATTGTTTTCGAGTAGCCGCCAAAAAGGATAGTGAAGAGATTATTCCATGCAAAGTCGGAGGCAAGACGATGAAGATGGTTATTGACTCAGGTTCCAAACACAATCTATGCAGTCAAGCAGATTGGCAGAAGCTTGTCGACGACCAAGCAACCATTTTCAACATGCGCACTACATCATCGAACCAGTTCCGTTCTTATGCTTCGGATCAACCTCTTAAAATATTGAAGGTATTTGAGGCTCCAATAAGCGTAAAGAGTGACCCGGAGGTGATTGCTACGTTTTACGTCATAGAAAACAGTAGACAATCATTACTAGGATGTGATACGGCGATACAACTCAATGTTTTAAGACTAGGTTTAAACATAAATCGAGTTGAGCAGGTTGGTGCGTTTCCGAAATGGAAAGATGTCCAAATAAGGCTTTCGATCGATCCAACGGTGGTGCCTGTCAAGCAGCCCATGAGGCGGGTCCCTACGGCGTTGGAGCACAAGGTAAACACAAAACTGGATGAAGCCCTAAAATTTGATATTATAGAACCGGTGACTGGTCCGAGCTCATGGATATCGCCAATTGTCATCGCATTCAAAGAAGGTGGAGACATTCGTATGTGCTTGGACATGCGCAGGGCAAACAAGGCCATAAAGAGGGAAAATTATCCACTTCCTACTTTCGACTCATTGATGACAAAGCTGAAGGGCGCAAGATACTTTTCGCGGCTCGATCTGAAGAACGCTTATCATCAGCTTGAACTTGACGATGCAAGCCGGGAGATAACGACATTCATTACGCATCGTGGGCTGTTCAGGTATAAAAGGTTGCTATTTGGAGTGAATTCGGCTCCGGAGATTTTTCAGAGGCTGATGGAGGAACTGCTGGCACAATGCCGAAATGCCCTGAACTATATTGACGACGTGATAGTTTTTGGCAACACCCTCGACGAGCACGACATGGCGCTGAACAAAGTAAAAGATGTTTTTCGGGAACATAATGTGTTTCTTAACGAGGAGAAGTGTGTTTGGCGAACCACAAAGCTGAAATTTCTTGGACATATTCTCTCGGACAAAGGTATTGAGGCGGATCCAGATAAAATTAAGGTAATACAAAATTTTAGGGAACCGAAAAATAAGGAAGAGGTCCGAAGTTTTTTAGGTTTGGTTACGTATGTTGGAAAATTTATACCAGATTTGGCGGATACCACAGAGCCATTGAGAGGATTGCTCAAATTGAACGAGAAATTCATAATCGATTATTTCTCCCGATATATGGAGTACAAAATAACGAGGAGCATCACGTCAAAGGCCATAATAACCGAGATGGAGGAAATTTTCGCAAGGCTAGGTTTTCCGCAAACACTGACAGCTGACAACGGACGCCAATTCATAAGCACAGAATTCAAAGAATTTTGTACAACAAACGGGATTGAGTTACTTACAACTCCTCCATATTGGCCCCTTCTTATTTCTTCTTCCTCTTCTTGTAAGAAACGCGGACAAAGAAATTCGGACAAATAGAAAATAGTGAAAAATAGTTTCTGAATTGTGCAGTGGTGTTGAATGGCTCACGCTAAGTGGGTTGTAAGTTGATGTAGAATAAATTATTCTGAATAATACATGCGATTATTTCGGATTAGAACTCATGTCTTTATTTGGGTCGAACTTCTTTCGTCCGCGTTTCTTACAAGAAGAGGAAGAAGAAATAAGAAGGGGTTGTCAGTCCGTCAAGACGCAGTGCTTTTCGTAATGCACAGCTGATTGTCGATTGTTAATAGGTAGTCTTGACATCCCGGCCCACCCTGAATGGCTCACGCTAAGTGGGTTGTAAATTGATGTTGAATAAATTATTCTGAATAAAATGCGATTATTTCGGATTAGAACTCATGTCTTTATTTGGGTCGAACTTCTTTCGTCCGCGTTTCTTACAAGAAGAGGAAGAAGAAATAAGAAGAGGTTGTCAGTCCGTCAAGACGCAGTGCTTAATCCACAGCTGATTGTCGATTGTTAATAGGTAGTCTTGACATCCCGGCCCACCATGAAACTAATTTTGTGAATTACGTAGAATTGCTGGTTTTGAAATCTGTGGGAAGTGCGCTGCTTGACGACGTTTACCAACCCATCGTTATTTTTCGAGCACGCTCGTAAGATTCCATGCGGCAGGAGGAGTACTCGATTCCTTGATGATCGCTCCATGAGCAATGTTCCCGTTGGTGACAAGTAGGAAACAGGCAAAGAGTGGTCTTGAATTGATGACAGATTTGATTTGTGCCCAGAGGGTTTTTATACCCGTTAATCGTAGAGTAAAAGGGTATATTGTATTCGTGCAAAAGTATGTAACAGGTAGAAGGAATCTTTTCCAACCCTATAAAGTATATATATTCTTAATCAGGATCACTAGCCGAGTCGATCTAGCCATGTCCGTCTGTCCGTCTGTCTGTCTGTCCGTCCGGATGAACGCTAAGATCTCGGAAACTACAAAAGCTAGAAAATTGGGATTACCAACACATATTCTTGGGCTTCCTACGCAGCGCAAGTTTACTTCAGCCGACCATCACGCCCCTTCTGACGCCCACAATCGCCCATAGTCGCCCACAAACGATACTAAAATGTGTCTGGCGCCCACATTTTCAAAGATTTCTGAGAAGTATAAATGCAATTTTATTGTGTTTAGTCATACCTATCGAAATGTAGAAGAAATTTTTTAAATCGGACCATTCGTTAAAAAGTTATGGCTAATCAAAGTTTATATCTCCGTCTCCCTCGCACTCCCTTTAGCCGAGTGACGGGTATTAGATAGTCGGGACACCAACCTGACTATAGCGTTCTCTCTTGTTTTTTTTATTGTCAATGGTGGCATTGAAAGCCAACTCTAGGCTCATTGGAGGTCGCAATTTGTCTCCTTCTTGCGTTTGCAGAGCATGCATCAGGCCTTTGCTATGCAGCCTCTGGCTTGGTGCTCCTTTGCGGCGCAATTGTAGCAGCCTTTTGAAGAGTCGTCCTGGATCCTGCAATTCCCTGATATATGGCCAAACTCCATACACTTATCTTATTTTATCTTTGGGCACACTCTGCAGATAGTCCATCCCAGCCTAATTTTACCCTTATCTATGAGCCGTCTCCTTATGTCGGGCATGACCCTAAGTGTGGCGGCTTGGGTGCCGCCCTTAGACTCACCACCGCAAATTCTGGCAGCTCCACATCGAACTGTGATTTAACCTCACAAAGAATGTCCGTTCTCTCGGTGATCTCGTCTATGTCCTTTACTTCGACCAGCATTTTCTCAGTCAGCGATCTGACGTCAACATTGCTGCCCAGGATCGCCTTCATTGAAGGTCTGCGGTTTTAGGGTCATGTACCTTGTTTAGGACGATTAGGAGTTCCCCCTTAGCAGTGCGCCTAACAGCCTGTACGGCTTGTCCTAGCTCCTTCAGCTGCGTTTCAGCCTTAACCTTTTTAAGGATATCAGCATAGGACCCTCCAGTGGAGGTTGCAATGACTATCGCATTATTGCAAGGCGGTCGCATCCCGGACTTCCTTACATTCTGTTTCACCTGTTGCCATTCCTCTGGCTTCTTCCCCGGTTTTTGGGGCTTGCTGATGCTCTCTGTCCCAGCATGTTTCCCCTTTGTGCTGGCATTGCTTGCCGTAGCCTTATGCATCGCCTTTTTCGGGTACAGCTAGCGTTTTCCAAGTTTCTTGGCCCCTGGGTCGCTTACTATTTCCGCATCGCGAGCACTTCTGTGCATGTTTTTCTGGCTGTCTCCTTTGCCTTCTTCTGTTCTTCTATTATGCACTGCACAGCCGAAAGGATTTCCCTCTGGAGATAGTAGATTTCGTCGACAATATCCCTCATGGGGTTTGTGATGGAGCGCTTCTTCAGCTTACTGGCCTTCGATCCCAGATCAGTCAGCTGTTTCAGCAAATCCCCTTGCTCTTTGTCAGCAGCTTTTGGTCTGCTTTTTATCCTGCTGGGGCGTTCCAGGCTGCTTGCCACCGCACTCCACCCTTTTTTCCGGCAATCTCGCCATCGCATTGCTTTTTTTAAACGGATCAGCTCCCATGTTGGCCCAGTCAGGTAGACTGGACAACGGCGTATCGGATCGGATCAGGCGGTGCCGCCAGGCCTTTGTTTGCCGGCGTGCCTCCACTATTGTTTGGCACAACTCCTAGGCTGGCGCCGATCCCCGACTTTTTCCGCAGTATCCTGGCGATCTTCGTTCGGACTTTCCTGTCTTAATGTCCTGATGTCCAGGTGCGTGTCCAGATGGCCGCCTGCGTTTTTGGTTTTGTGCTAAAAACTAGAGGAATTATACGGAGCGATTTTAGAACTTACCGCACTCTCAGCTTTCACAACTCTCTCCTCTCACAAGAGGGTCTGCATTTTCTCAAATGACAGGATTGCGTTCCCCATGACTCGCCGCAATTGAAGCTTTACGGATCGTACAGCTGACTCCCATTTTCCGCCCCAGTGCGGTGCGTGTGACGGTATAAAACTCCATTTGATACCCTCGTTGGCCAGTGCACTATGGGGTAAAAGTCCACTTTTACTGGCAATTTTCCAATTGAAAAAAATATAAAGTACGTACTAACAAAACATTAAACTATTAGGGGAGAGGTCTGTAGGTTGAGACAGTCTGTAAGTTGAGACACTCAATTTTCTCAAAACTTTTCCACTAAAAAAATTTTTTTTATTTTTTTTTTGTAATCCTTTTCAGTGACCAAACTTTTGGGGAAAACATTATAAGCCAGGCTCTAGCCAGATTTAAGCTGTGAGAGTGGTGTACCATTTTGCACCAAAAAAGTTTTTGTCCATTTTTTTCAAAATTCCATTTAAAATTAATAACGTGCTTAAATTAACTTGGTAAGAGATTTAAAACATTAGTAATTTACCTGTTAACAAATTAAAAAAAGAATCAGCTTAATGTGACAGTTAGAAAAAAAGTTATTAATTTTTTCCCGAAACATCCCATTTTGTGTAAGTTGGGACACTTTGAGCGTGTAAGTTGAGACACCCGTTTTTCATACAAAAAGGCCTTAACCCGACAGAGGTCGCTTTCTGCCTAGTACATTTCTTTGATATTAGGGGAAAAGTGAATGTTCAATGAGCCTTTTGGTTTTAATTGTTATTTGGTCTAAGTTCTTAAAAAATGGATGGGAAATAATTTAAGACGAACTAAAATTGATTAAATGAACATAAATAAATAGTTTTTAAACGTTTGGAGTACTTTTGGTGTGCGTATTATTGACTTTTAAAAGTCTCTAATCTTACAGACCTCTTTTTCAAATTGTCATTTTTTGGCACTTTTCAAATAAAATTATTTTGTAGTTTTCCCCAGAAAACTTCATTGTACAGCTAAAAGACTAAGCTTTCGATCGGTGAAGTTTCAAAAGCAAATGTCCAAATGGGAGACTAAAAACAAAAGGTGTACCAACCTACAGACCTCTCCCCTATGCCTTATACTTAAAATGTTAATATTTAACAGTGCACTGTTAAAGTAACAGCTGCAAAGTCAGCTGCTGCTTAAAAAGTCACGTAATTATTTTATTTATGTAAAACACAATAAGTAAACATAACAGTGCAAGAACATGGTTATTACAGATTTTTACTATGTGCTAAATTTAATAATTTGTTCAAATTGTGCGTTACAAATTTATATTAAGCTGGTTTCTGGGAAATAATTTTCAACTTTGGACACAGTTCTAAAAAGAGTTTTAGATTATTTTGAAGTGCGACCATGTCTATGTTGTAGCCTCGTCGATACAGAATCCATAGCTGTTAGTCGCATTCTGCACTTTTCCGCACTATTGGAGCAATTTGGATTTTTCTCAGATAACCTCACTTTTTATACCCTGATCAAAGTTTTATATCTCCATCTCCCTCGCACTCCCTTTAGCTGAGTAACGGGTATCTGATAGTCGGGGCCTATAAAGAATATATATTCTTGATCAGGGTCACTAGCCGAGTCGATATAGCCATGTCCGTCTGTCTGTCCGTATGAACGCTGAGATCTCGGAAACTATAAAAGCTAGAGGATTGGTATTTTGCATGCAGATTCTTGGAGTTCCTACGCAGCGCAAGTTTGTTTCAAAAAGGTGTCACGCCCCCTCTAACGCCAACAATCGCTTATATACGATTTTACAAAATTTAATTATTTCGGAAAAGTAAAAATGCAGTTCTATTGTGTTTATCAATACCTATCGAAATGAGATTTTTCAGATCGGACCAATCGCTAAAAAGTTATGTGTCATTAAAGTTTTATATCTCCATCTCCCTCGCACTTCCTTTAGCTGAGTAACGGGTATTCATCAATATTTGATGAATTTCCTACTTTGAAAATACGGTAAAAGAAAACTACTTGCCCGAATTCTTTAAAACTCTGGCATAAATTAGTTTAATGTATTATGAAAAGGATTTTCTTAAAAAAAATCGTCTTTTTGGCCAAAAATCGGATCGGCTGGCCCAATGTGCCCTGTAGAATTAAACATTTTTTTATTCTATTCGTGTTTTATTGGCCTGAAAAGTATTTGCTTGTGACATGGACATTTGTTTGTTATAGAAAATAAATATAATTTAACTTTACCGTAATTTAGCTAAATCGTTGATTAACAATATTTTTATTTACTTTTACCCTTTTTATAGGAATTTTATAGGCTAATCACTCACTTTTAAAAAGTCTCAGATGGCAAACATAATTTTTTTCTTCGACGCACGTTCAGTTTTTGAAAATATTTCCGTCAACTGATTTCAAAATTAAAATGATATTGTTTATACTTTGAATTCAAACATAAAAGTACCGTAAAATCGAAGAATTAGCTGACAATAATAGAGGAAACAATAACCTTAAGCCGTTAAACATTTGAAATTGCTCTCATGCAACGTCGAAAGGGTTAAGATAAAGTGGGCCGATTGTAGCTATTTATACCCGTTACTCGTAGAGTAAAAGGGTATATTGTATTCGTGCAAAAGTATGTAACAGGTAGAAGGAAGCCTTTCCGACGCTATAAAGTATATATATTCTTGATCAGGATCACTATCCGAGACGATCTAGCCATGTCCGTCTGTCCGTCTGTCTGTTTGTCCGTATAAACACTGAGATCTCAGAAACTATAAAATCTATAAGATTGGCATTTTGCATGCAGATTCTAGGAGTTCCCACGCAGCTCAAGTTTGTTTCAAAAAGGTGCCACTCCCCCTCTAACGCACATAACCGCCTTAGGCCATTTTTTGAAAGGTGTCTGGCGTGGGCACCCTTAAAGATTTTATTTTGTTTATCAATTCTTATGGAAATGTAGAAGAAATTTTTCAAATCGGACCATTCGTTAAAAAGTTATGTCCGATCAAAATTTTATATCTCCATCGTGTATCTGATAGTCGGGGCACCCGACTATAGCGTTTTCTCTTGTTTAATTTATAGTAGTTTCTTGGGAACTACAGAAATACACTTACCATATTTTAACCACAAAGCTCGAAATCTTAGTGCCAATAGGCATAATAAGATATCCGACATATTTTGCATATTCTCGACATATTTTGATATTATCGACATATCTTGCATATTCCCTTGTATAAAAAAATTCAAATTTTTGAAAATTTGATTTCAACATTTTTAATAGGCAATAAATATATTTGGAATCCCAGGAACAGCACCGATCGAGTGAGGACTAAACTTTGGGTACTTATTATAACTGCAAGGGTACATAAACCTAACTTCCTTTCTTGTTAAATATTATTTTCTTGAAAAAGATTTTACATCATCATTTGGCTATACTTACCTTGCTATAAATGGTTTTAGCAGTTTTGTTGTCCTTATCAATACCTATCGAAATGTAGAAGAAATTTTTTAAATCGGACCATTCGTTAAAAAGTTATGGGTCATCAAAGTTTATATCTCCATCTCCCTCGCACTCCTTTTAGCTGAGTAACGGCTATCTGATAGTCTGGGCGGGTGCCCATAGCGTCGGGTGACTATAGCGTTCTCTCTTGTTTTGTATTAAATTTCTTCCTTTCTTTTAAGTTTTTCTAAAAAAAAAAGGCGCGACTAACCCCATTTTTTCAAAAAAAAATTCTTAAATATTATACACCAAATTCCAAAAACAAAACTTTGAAATGTTACGTCGTTTTTAAGTAATAATTAATGCCTGTAAAAATGGAATTTTACCCCATAGTGCAGTGCTTGGGTCACTTTATTGTTGAGTTTCGGCAATACACACATTGGGGCCTTTTGGCTTTTTTTTGGTAATAAATCATAACATTTGAACTAATAGAGATAATCAAATGATTTAAACTGCATGTGATAGATAATTGTTCTGCCTTTAAAATGATGAAGTGGGCGTGGCAGATGCGTACTTACAAGCCGCCAAAGTCAAAATTTACAAAAAACAAATCAATTTAAAAAAAATTAAATGAACAAAAAAAAAATTAATAAACTGTCCGTTTCTGTCCGTTTCTAGTCTCTCAGTTTTAAAGCTATCGCCATGAAACTTTCCCAATAGTCTTCTTTCTATTGCAGGTAGTACATACATATGTCGGAACGAGCCGGATCGGACCACTATATCTTATGGCTCCCATAGGAATAATTTCAAAAAATATAAAAAAAATACATTGTAACGTTTTGGAAAATAGGCGTTTTGTTTTTTGACAATTTAATGTCAACATTTGTAATAGGCATAATATATTTGGAATCCCAAAAACAGCACCGATCGAGTGAGGACTCAACTTTGGATACTCATTGTAACTTCAGGGTATACAAGCTTCGGCTATCCGAAGCTAGCTTCCTTTTTTGTTTTTTTTTTTTTAATTTCCTTCCAAAGTTACAGGAAATAGCGAATAACCATGAGATGTGGATATCTAACTGTTATTGTCGCACATTGGCGCCTTTTGATTTTTTTGTAACTTTGATAACTTTTGAATCAGTAGATATAATTGAATGAAATATGGCAGATTATAGATACCTTTAAAATTAATGTTTGAGACAGAGAGTGGGCGCGGCAGAGGCGTCCTTACAAATCGGTAAAATTGATGAACAAATCCATTTTTTCCGACAATTTTGTTTTGTTTAAGTTTTTGTTTTGATTAGTTTATTTTTTTATGTGTTAATTTTTTAAAATTATTAAAAACGAAAAAAAAATTTTAAAAAAATCTTGAAATGACTACAATTTTTTTGTTGAGTATTTTATTTTTTAAATCCAACTAATTGTCAGTCAAAGCATTTAAGAAAATAAAATAAAACTTATATTTCTTTTAAAAAAAGAACACATTAACGGATTTCCTGAAAACAGAGAGAGACCGAGGCTTTTTTACCTTTTCTTTTTGGCTCTGAAAACCGCGGACGCACGCGGACGCAGCTACAATTTTCCTAATATCATATAAATAAAGTCAAAAAAAAAATTTAGGAAAGTATAAAAAAACAAGAGAGAACGCTATATTCGGGTGCCCCGACGGACAGACAGACAGACAGACGGACAAGAATATATATACTTTATAGGGTCAAAAATGATTCCTTCTAGCTGTTATATACTTTTATACGAATACAATATACCCTTTTACTCTACGAGTAACGGGTATAAATAGTATTCATTTCCATCGAAGTGGAAAAATAAAGAAAAATTGGACGTTTGGCAAATAACGCATAACTAAGAGACGCCGCTGGCAAACTGCAGTACATTTTTTCTTACATTAATCTTAACTGACACACCAATCAGTAGAAACAAGCGATTCGATACATAGTTTTTAAGATATACTACCCGGAAGTGCGGAAAATTACCTAAAAACTGCGTATTTTTATACCCTTGCAGAGGGTATTATGATTTCAGTCAGAAGTTTGCAACGCAGTGAAGGAGACGTTTCCGACCCCATAAAGTATATATATTCTTGATCAGCATCACTAGACGAGTCGATCTAGCCATGTCCGTCTGTCCGTCCGTCTGTCCGTCTGTCCGTCTGTTTCTACGCAAACTAGTCTCTCAGTTTTAAAGCTATCGGGCTATAACTTTCCCAAAAGTCTTATATCTATTGCAGGTAGTATATAAGTCGGAACGAGCCGGATCGGACAACTATATCATATAGCTCCCATAGGAATAATCGGGGAAAAAAATGTAAAAAAATTATATCTTGGGTGTTTTTGAACCTAGAACCTCCTACTTTTGGAAATGCCATTTTTTATCTAATTCTGAATTTCGAATAAAATTTTTTTACAATCGGACGACTATATCATATAGTTGCCATAGGAACGATCGGAAAATAAGTGATTAATAGGAATGATCTGCAAGGGTATATAAGCTTCGGCTGGCCGAAGCTAGCTTTCTTTCTTGTTTAAAGTGAAAAATTGCTTAACTTTTAAGAAGCATAACTTTTACAAAAAATCTGATTTTAAAAAGGGTTACATATTTGTTATAGTGGATCAATTACCTGTCGATTGGTGTGGGTCGCAACTTTCTAGGACAAAGTCAAAAATTTGACTTATTGCTCGTTTTTGGCCCAAGGCGCCACTGTGCGTCGTTCTAATTGCCATTACCTCTACCCTAAACTCTGAGAGAATTCACTTTCATGACCCTAATGACATTGAATTTATTTGTGTGAAAGTTTCCCTGCAATCCTTGTCTACTTTTATTACATGTTTTAATATTCCATCTGGCTCTGACCTAATAATTTATGAGCAACATATATCTTCTATTAAGTCTATTTTTTCCTTTCTTTCCAATAGGGACCTTTCGATTGTTTTGGGTGACTTTAATTTCCCCCTTTATCCACCCATGATTTTGTGGATTTAGAATTATCGTTACAGCAAGTTAGCTTTATACGAAATTCATTAAATAGACAATTAGATCTTGAGTATCTAGAATTGACACTAAAGGAGAGAGGGTATCAATGTAGGGAAGGCAAACCCCTACATTGATACCCTCTCTCCTTTAGTTTCTCCAACTAAAATAGGATGCTTTCGTAACTGACTATAATAAACTTAACTAAATGTTTTTTTTATACAATTGGAAAAATTATTATAACTGTATGGACATTGAAAGTGTCATTGAAACACAGGGTTATTATAATTTTAGTCAGATGTTTGCAACGCAGTGTATCCATTTCCTACCACGCAAAGTATATATATTCTTGATCAGCACCACTGGCCGAGTCCATCTAGCCATGTCCGTCTGTCCGTTTCTATGCGAACTAGTCTCTCAGTTTTAAAGCTATCGCAATTAAACTTTCTTAAAAGTCTTCTTTCTATTCAGGTAGTACATATGTCGGAACGAGCCGGATCGGACCACTATATCTTATGGATAAGAATAATCAAAACAAGAAAGGAAGCTAGCTTCGGCCAGCCGAAGCTTATATACCCTTGCAGATCATTCCTATTAATCACTAATTTTCCGATCGTTCCTATGGCACCTATATGATATAGTCGTCCGATTTTGAAAAAAATTTATTCGAAATTCAGAATTAGATAAAAAATGGCATTTCCAAAAGTAGGAGGTTCTAGGTTCAAAAACACCCAAGATATAATTTTTTTTAATTTTTTTCCCCGATTATTCCTATGGGAGCTATATGTTATAGTTGTTCGATCCGGCTCGTTCCGACTTATATACTACCTGCAATAGATATAAGACTTTTGGGAAAGTTTTATATATATATATATGGACGTTGATGCACTACGAGAAGTACAAACAAGTGGCCCAACGACACCAAGCACGTGCTTGTTACGCGCGGGGGCCTATTATCAGTTTGGCCAGAAATACGATTTCGCGAGGAAGAATGCATAAAGCAAAAATAATGACGGGACACATAATGAAAATTAAGATACAATTAGGAGTGAAGCAAATGAGTTAAAATATTAGTTTTTAATACCGGGATAGACGTTGAAATGCAAATTAAACCAAACCGAAGAGTAGTATTCCAATATAGGACGGACAAGGGAGGTGAATAATAATTTGGTTATATAAGGGTCGTCAAATTCTTTTGACCAACGCTTTATAAACCCAAGAACACTCATAGCTTTGTTGACCATCAGCATTATGTGGCAGCCAAATTTAAGCTTCGGGTCCAGAAGTACGCCTAAATCATTTACTGAATATATACGGTCAAGTGGCAAGTTCTGATGCAAATAACTTATAAACGTAGGAGTACCCCTATGAAAGGTGGTTATAATTATTACATAGAATGCGAAAGGGCTCGTGCAGACTAAAATTTGATGTACATCGTGGCAAATTAAGAGGATAATAATTACGTGTTGGTCTAACGGGAACATTAAAAGTTAGGCGGCTTACAAGTTCTACAGAATCAATATCACCACTTATAAGATTATGCATAAAAATAGTACCAAGCATTTTTCTACGATTTTCAAGTGTCGGTAAATTAAGCAATAATAATCTACTCTAATAGGAAGGTAGCCTTACGTTTTGATCCCAGTTCAAACTTCGAAGGGCAAAAAGAAGAAATTGTTTTTGTACCGACTCTATACGGTCAATGTGCACTTGGTATTGTGGGCTCCAAACCGAAGAGCAATATTCCAATATAGGACGGACAAGGGAGGTGAATAATAATTTGGTTATATAAGGGTCGTCAAATTCTTTTGACCAACGCTTTATAAACCCAAGAACACTCATAGCTTTGTTGACCGTCAGCATTATGTGGCAGTCAAATTTAAGCTTCGGGTCCAGAAGTACGCCTAAATCATTTACTGAATATATACGGTCAAGTGGCAAGTTCTGAAGCAAATAACTTATAAACGTAGGAGTACCCCTATGAAAGGTCATTACGTTACATTTCAGGCAGTTCAAATTTAAGAGGTTATACTATCATTACGTTACATTTCAGGCAGTTCAAATTTAAGAGGTTATACTCACACCATACTTGAAAATTATCAATGTCTGATTGTAAGCCGAAACCAGATTCTATATTGTTGAATGTCAAACAAAGCTTAACATCATCAGCATACATTAGTACACGAGAATTTGTTATGATAGAGGGAAGATCGTTAATAAACAAAGTGAACAGCAAAGGTCCCAAATGACTGCCCTGGGGCACTCCAGATGTCACGTGGATCATTTTAGAAACAGCGTTCTTAAATATAACCCTCTGGGTCCTTCCATTCAAATAACTCGAAATCCAAGTTAAAAGATTACATGGAAACCCAAGCAAGTCTAGTTTGAATAAAAGAAGAGAGTGGTTAACAGAGTCAAAGGCTTTACTGAAATCTGTATATATAACGTCAGTTTGCATTTTATTGTTAAATCCATTTATTACAATAGATGACAATTCAAGTAGGTTGGTAGTAGTCGATCTTCGCTTAACGAAACCATGCTGACACGGTGATATTAGCGAGGAACATAAATGTTGCAAATGAGATGTGATAATACGCTCAAAGGCTTTTGGAATTGCCGATAATTTAGAAATACCTCTATAATTTTGGGCATCCGCTTTCGCACCCTTTTTGTGAAGTGGAATAATAAAGGAGTCTTTCCAGATAGTTGGAAAAACTGATGATGAAATAGACAAATGAAAGAGTTTAAGAATAGGTTTGCAAATGGTTGATGCACAAAACTTAAGCACACACCCAGGAAGTCCATCAGGTCCGGGAGAATAAGTTGGCGTTGTTGTTGTTAAATCTCTTAATAGAGAACTTTCGGTAATTACAGGGAAAAATACAATTCGCCCTATTTAAGGGATTAGGGTAAGGAGATTTTGACCAAGAAGAGGAGCTATAAGTAGTTTGGAAAAAGTCGGCAAATAGATCAGCAATTTCAAAATCTGTCGATGCCTCCATCGAGTTAAAACGAACCGATGAAGGCAAAGCCGATGACTTACGCTTAGCGTTTACAAAGTTATAAAACTGCTTCGGATCGTTTGAAAATTCAAATTTACAACGATTTAAATACATAGAATAGCAATGACTGTTAAGAACGTTAAAATCAGATCGAGCCACCACATATTTCGAAAAATCAGATGGCTTACCCGATATTTTATACTTTTTATAAGTGTTTGATTTAAGATTTTTAAGTCTTTGAAGCTCATTTGTAAACCAGGGGGGCCTGTTCGGCTTTGGAGGAAGCCTATCAGGAACACATTCATTAAAGAAATTGTTTAGAACGCTATAGAACAGTTCAGTGGCATTTTCGATGTCCATACAATTATAAAAGTCAGTCCAATTATATTGGGAAATCATTAAGTTAAGTTTATTATAGTCACATTTACGAAAACATCTCAATTTAGTTGGAGAAACTAAAGAAGGGAGGGTATCAAGGTAGGGGAGGCAAATTGTCAATTCCATAGTTGGGTGGTATCGGTCTTCTGGTACCACAAGAGCGTCAATTCTAGATACTGTGACTTCAGACGGTTCTGAAACAAACACAAGATCTAATTGCCTATTTAATGAATTTCGTATAAAGCTAACTTGCTGTAACGATAATTCTAAAAGACCATCCACAAAATCATGGGAGGATAAAGGCAGAGCGACAAGAGAGTCAGTAGGAGGGGTCCAAGAAATATCCGGGAGATTAAAGTCACCCAAAACAATTAAAAGGTCCCTATTGGAAAGAAAGGATAGAATAGATTTAATAGCAGATAGATGTTGCTCATAAATTATTAGGTCAGAGCCAGGTGGAATATAAGAACATGTAATAAAGATAGACAAGGATTGCAGGGAAACTTTCACACAAACAAATTCAATGTCATTAGGGACATGAGAGTGAATTCTCTCCGAATTTATGGTGGAGGTAACGGCAATTAGAACGCCGCCCCCCTACGGGAAAGGCGATCGGTTCTGTAAATATTAAAGTTGTTTGACAGAATTTCAGAGTCGTTTATCTCTGGCTTCAGCCAAGTTTCAGTAAAAGCTAGGATATCGTCCGTAAATGCCGAGGAGTCAGCATAAAGCTTAGGTAGCTTCATGTTAAGTCCTCTAACATTTTGGTAAGCCAAAAATAAACTTTTCAGTTTTTTGGCGCCGTGGAAGGTCTGTTATTTGTTCTCGGTCTATTAGGAACAAATTCTTTTATAACTAAATCATCATTAAGCCAAAAGCTTTCAGAAAGTAGTACTTTAAAGACATCAGGCGGAGCAAAAATTTTGAACGACGATATCCTACGGGCGTAAGAAAATCGAAATTGTTCAACCGCAATATCCTCGGATGGGAATTTTTCTCTAATAAATTCCAAAACATCCTCAGATGTGGTATCAGGCGTGAATCTTGAAACAAACAATTGCTTCCTTTGTGGAACAACTGAGAGTATCTTACGCCCACCATTAGCAGTCTGAACTTTACTCAGCTGTGAGCCAGAAACGGCACCTTTGGGTACAACTGGGAGTTTCTTACGCCCCCCAACAGCAGTCTGAACATCACTCGGCTGAGAGACAGCTACGGCGCCTACTGTACCTATGGGTAAGGTCGGCACCGAATTGGTTGACTCCGCCGGCTCAGATCCAGGGACTACACCGGAACTAGCTGTGTCCGTTTGCACAGGCGGTTCACTTACCCCTGTGTCAGCAGAAACTGCTGCAGCTACCAGGTTGGGATTTAAGGTGGATCCTACATTCGCATTTACTGTCGTTGAGCTAGCTTTTTTGCGTTTGGGCGACTCGGTTAATAGTTTTTTTTATTAAATTGGTCACAAACGGAATTGAACCCGTCATTGAGCTGTTTAAAAACTCGTGAAAGGTTCAATAGACCGTCTCGAGTCTGCCTCATGAAGCTGCCCATCTCAACTGCCAAATCCCTGCAGGACTCACATGTCCACATGAGACCAGTCCGCAGTTCAATGTAGTCTTTAACTCTGCCGGTAAAGCCTGCACATTTAGCGTGCATCATCCCTTCGCAGAGCCAACAGAAAATGAAAGGGTCTTTAGATGTGGTTGAAAGAGTACAATTATTCTTAGAACAGACGAGAGCCATTATAAGAAACTAAGTTAATTAAAATGAGTAAAAATGAAAAATAAGAAAACGTGAAAAATACCTCGAGTAAATTTGGCACTGGGATCAAATTCACCAAACCCGCAAAAACACAAGAGACGAAAGTATAAGAGCGCGAGATCGCGAATTATATCGAAAACAAGAGAGCGCGAGAGAAAAAGTCTTCAATCGAGTGAGCGTAGCTTGTGGGGCACCAACAACTTAACGCACGAACAGTTACAATGTAAAGCAAGCGAGAGAGAGAGACTATGAGAATAGCACCCAAAAGTCTACAAGAAATTCGGCTGGTACAGAGAGAGTGAAATTACAGTTATAATAGAGCGGCAAAAAGAGAGTAAGAGAGAGAATACAAGAGCCAATTTAGGGAGTGCAAATTACACTAACAAAGCCAAGATATTAAACAAAACTAATGTAAATGTTATAATAACAATAAGAACGTCCCCGATTAACTGGGAGATCTATCAAAACAATAAACACGATTGTTATGTTACACTTTGTTAGTAAACAAACACAAGACACTGGCGAAAAAGTCACAAAATAAGACAAAAAGTCGGAGCACACAGGTAAACACAACCGATCACAAGCGACGCTTAATCGACGCTTAGCCCGACAGCTTTAAAACTGAGAGACTAGTTTGCGTAGAAACAGACGGACAGACAGACAGACGGACGGACAGACGGACATGGCTAGATCGACTCGTCTAGTCATGCTGATCAAGAATATATATACTTTATAGGGTCGGAAACGTCTCCTTCACTGCGTTGCAAACTTCTGACTGAAATCATAATACCCTCTGCAAGGGTATAAAAATTATATCTTGCGTGTTTTTGAACATATCACCTGCTACTTTTGGATATACCATTTTTTACCTAATTCTGAATTTCGAAAAAAATTTTATCAAAATCGGACTACTATATCAAATATCTGCCATATAATAGGAAATAAATTATTGCTTCGTTGGTTTTTATCGTATTCTCTTCCACTCTGGGACTCTTTTTAAATGTTTTCGAATTTCGATTTAAATGTTATCAATATAGAACTACCATATCATATAGCTGCGATAGGAACGATCGGAAAATTAGTGATTAATAGTAATTATCTGCAAGGGTATATACGCTTCGGCTGGCCGAAGGTAGCTTCCTTTCTTGTTATTGCTTAATTTACCGACACTTGCAAATCGTAGAATAATGCTTGGTACTATTTTTATGCATAATCTTATAAGAGGTGCTATTGATTCTGTAGGACTTGTAAGCCGCATTACTATTAATGTTCCCGTTAGACTAACACGTAATTATTATCCTCTTAATTTGCCACGATGTACATCAAATTTTAGTCTGCACGAGCCCTTTCGCATTCTATGTAATAATTATAACAACCTTTATCATTTAATTTGCATTTCAACTTCTATCCCGGTATTAAAAACTCATATTTTAGCTCATTTGCTGCACTCCTAATTGCTTCTTTGTTTTCATTATGTGTGCCGTCATTATTTTTATACCCGTTACTCGTAGAGTAAAAGGGTATATTGTATTCGTGCAAAAGTATGTAACAGGTAGAAGGAAGCTTTTCCGACCCTATAAAGTATATATATTCTTGATCAGGATCACTAGCCGAGTCGATCTAGCCATGTCCGTCTGTCTGTCTGTCCGTCTGTCCGTCTGTCCGTCTGTCTGTCTGTCCGTCTGTCCGTCCGGATGAACGCTGAGTTCTCGGAAACTACAAAAGCTAGAATATTGGGATTACCAACACATATTCTTGGGCTTCCTACGCAGCGCAAGTTTACTTCAGCCGACCGCCACGCCCCCTCTGACGCCCACAATCGCCCATAGTCGCCCACAAACGAAACTAAAATGTGTCTGGCGCCCACATTTTCAAAGATTTCTGAGAAGTATAAATGCAATTTTGTTGTGTTTAGTTATACCTAGCCGAGTGACGGGTATTAGATAGTCGGGACACCAACCTGACTATAGCGTTCTCTCTTGTTGCTTTATGTATTCTTCCTCGCGAACTCGTATTTCAGCCCAAATTGATAATAGGGCCCCGCGCGTAACAAGCACGCGCTTGGTGTCGTTGGGCCACATGTTTGTACTGCTCGTAGTGCATCAACGTCCATCATATATATGTTAGTCGTTCTCTAAGTCAAATTAGTGAGTGTATCAGAATTAGCAACAATGAGATTAAGACTAAGTCCAGCCAAATCCTAATGCCTATCCATATACAAAAGATCGATTAATCTTAGCTCTCTTCCTAAGATCCAGGTAAAAAATGTTGAAATAGACTTTGTTGAGCCACAAGCCTAGGAATAGAATTTAACTCCACTTTAACTTGGGATGACTAAGTCACTACTGGGAAAACTGCCGTACGCTTTCCCAGTAGTGACTTAGTCATACTCAGACTTTTTAACCCAAAAACTAATTCCGCAAAATATCAGGATGATAGTGGCGAAAACCTGCATTATCCCAATATTGTTTTACGGAATTGAAATATCCGGATCATATCCTTAAGCTTGCGTAAGCTACAAGTTGCCTTCAACTCAATTGCGCGATATGGTTTTAATTTAGACCGAAGGAATCACATAACAAGTCACGCAAATAAAATTTTCGATCTAAGCTTTGAGTCGTGGATTAAGTTAAAAAGCTTGCTATTTCTGAATAAACTCCTAGTCAGAAAAGAGCCATGAACAATTGCAATTGGCTTTTTCGGCCAGAACAAACAACATTGTCTGCAAAAGATTAAAACTTGCGATTACTGAAAAGCACTTTTTTATTCAGGCCGTTCGCTATTGGAATGACCTCTCAAACCACTTAAAATGCATACGTAATGAAGCGCACTTTAAAACAATTATTTTAAATTATTTGAAGGGCACAAGCTTATTTTAATAGTTTAAGTATTTATATAATTTTCTGTAAAATAAATTTGTTTCTAAATGTTAAAATTATTGTTATTTTAAATGAAATTTAAATGTTTCTTTAAATAAAATTGTACCTCTAGTTCTTAAGTCATTTTATAATTATCACAAAGTGATCGATGTTAATCAAAAAGACATAGTCTTACATCATCGGGATATTAAAACAAATAAATTAAATTTAATTAAGGTTTTTTCAAAAAATGCCAAAAACGAAATTCTATTATATATTATAATCAAACAAAAACACCTCTTAACGAGGTATAAAAATAGTGACGACCGCACCTTCAACATACAAAAGATCTGATATCATATTTTGTGACGAAAAATAATTTTACATTCGAAAATATAAAAACACTTTCTAAAATTTACTCATTCGGCCCACTTCAGACAACTTTATAAGATTTTACCCACAACAACATTTTCTATTGTAGCGTGCCGAAAAAGTAAATTTTAGAAAGTGTTTTTATATTTTCGAATGTAAAATTATTTTTCGTCACAAAATATGATATCAGATCTTTTGTATGTTGAAGGTGCGGTCGTCACTATTTTTTTACCTCGTTAAGAGGTGTTTTTGTTTGATATCAGAAGTTTTTAAAGAGACAATTTATACCCTGGGTTTAATTTACATATTAGTATACCTCATACCATGACCAAAAGTCATCCCCATATAACTTAGTTATTAATTTATTTATTTATTTATTTATTCATTTTTTATTTATTAAAGTTAATAACACAGTGCAACACGAAAAATGTAACCGCAGTTTGGTTTTCAAAACCTGAAAGTACTCATCAATACGAGTTGAACCACATACGGCGTTCTTCTGGCTTAGCTCGCGTTTGGATATTACAGCGATTTAAAGATTTGGTGTAAAAATTGATCTATAAATGCAATATGTCTTCAAGTTTCAGGTACGCGTCCTTAACATTATTTTAGATAAAGACATTGAAAGGTACAACAAGTTATTAAATTTGGTTAAAACTGTGAATATAAAATTGTAGACACAAAAACGTGAATAAAACATAGCATTTGGTATTAAAATACAATAAATACAATCTGGTATTTTTCCCGACATTTTGAAGTCTATCTCACGATAGCTGCACTTTTTCTATAAACGTTGTTCAGCATTTGTATTCCTTAGGTTAATACCTATAATAGTCCGGAATACATACAGATAAAATTTCATTCGACTCTTGAGATATAGCGAATTTTTAATTGAAATTTTTAAATCGCTATAATATCCAAACACGAGCTAAGCCAGAAGAACGCCGTATGTGGATTAACTCGTATTGATGAGTACTTTCAGGTTTTGAAATCCAAAATGCAGTTACATTTCCAAACATTAAAAATGTTGCACAGTGTAATTGTATAATGGAACGGTTTAAAACAATTTTACCGATTCCTTGACCCTAAAATACAGTTTGGATATGCACATCCAAAATTTAATGCTTCTAAGCACGTTAGATAAATAATTGTAATTTTTTTAAAGATTAAAAAATTACTTTTTGTCATTCAATAATTGTTAAAACACTTAAAACTTAACTTTTAATCATTAAAAATTGTTAAAGGACTAGTAAACGATGAGAAAACATGAATTCCATAAGGATCCGATAAGAGTGAGAGAGTAGCCCTACTTGCTGCAACGTGTTTTCATAAAAAAAAGCAGAGGCCATTTAAAAAAAAAATCGATATTTTAAAAACTAAAAATGGCTCCAACTGTTTACAAAAATCGATTGTAACTAACAATATGGCGCATATATTGATTTATAAAAAAAAATTTAAATACAAAATTTTTTAGAATCTTAATTTGTTTTTATTTTTAAGAAAATAAAAACTTATTTTTTTTTAACATTTTTTTTTAAAGAAGAGGTTTTAGAAGAATTAAATCAAAACACATGAAGTCACGCGGATTCATATAACCGGAGATAAAGATTTTCAATGAGAGGGTACTTTTTCAAATTTGTCAATTTTTGGAAAACTTTAAAAAATTCTAACCAAAAAAATAATTTTTTTTCGGACAAATCCTGATACACGTAATTGCTCATTTTCCGAATAGAACATGTAAAAAAAATGTTCAGGCAAATCAAAAATGTAAAAATTTTTTTTGGCCCAAATCTGTTCGGCTCGTAAATGAACGGCCCTTAGGCAGCATTAATTGTTATGAGCTGGCAAAAGTGGCTATTTTCGTTTCTTAATAACTTTTAAACGTGATTTTTTACAGTAATGTGTTATATACCAAAATTTAAGGAATCTCAAGGGCTATACAGTTTAAAGTTGTAAGGAAAATCGTTAGAGCCGTTTTTGAGAAAATTAAAAAAAAGCTAAAAAAAAAGTTTAAACAAATTTTCTTTTGTTCATATCTTTTTAACTATTACATTTACACAAATTGCATATAGAAGGCGTTTATAGCATTTAAAAATACCTTTCAAACGAGATGCAGCACAAGTCTGTAGCTTAAGTAGTATAGAAGTCACGGCTTTCCGAATTTTAGCTATTTATAGCTGTTTTCCCGCTAAACTAGCGGGTTTTTCCAAAAGTGGTAGAACAAAAGTTTTTTATATCGATGTGATGAACATCATATCAAATTTTCAGAACTTAAAAAACATATTTTGGACAAACTGACAAACTGACAAACAGAATTAAATTTTCATTTTGGGAAGAAGAAGAAAATCTTATTTTGGCTATAACTTTTGAACGGAGCGTCCGATTTTCTGATATGACCCCTCATATTAAGCGCATTTTCAGTAGCAATAGAACTAACGTAGTCCGGGGGGCCAATTATCCCCACCGGCCCCAACAGATCCAAATTTCTAAATTTTCACTTTTACACTTTCACCGCTCTCCCTCCCAAACCAATTGATTTTCTTGAGGTCTTGGTATGCAATCCTTTAAGTTTTTGCAATACCTTTCGATTGGTGTATTACTCATTACGATCGGACTATCACAGCAGATTTTCATTTCTTCGTGTATATATAGTAGTCGCCTTCGCACACTCTCCTGGTGCGCTTCGTCACTACATGGACTGCCGTCCATAGTGATTTTCAAGACCCTATCTTAAAAACTAGAGTTTATGCCATAGTGGAGTCCAGAAACCCGATTTTCTTTTACAATAATTTTATCTGGTCATTATCTTTTTCGAACAGATATCCATCAGGAGAGCTTGAAAATTATCGATAATTTCGATGGGTATTGATAAGGGCGTGGCCCTCGGCTGAAACAAACTTGTGCTGCGTAGGAACTCCAAGGATCTGCATGCAAAATGCCAATCTTCTAGCTTTTATAGTTTCCAAGATCATACGGACGGACAGACGGACAGACTGACATGGCTAGTTCGACTCGGCTAGTTATGCTGATCAAGAATATATTTACTTTATAGGGTCGAAAACGCTTCCTTGTTACATACTTTTGCACGAATGCAATATACCCTTTACTCTACGAATAACGGGTATCAAACAAAAACACCTCTTAACGAGGTATAAAAAACACTTTCTAAAATTTACTCATTCGGCCCGCTTCAGACAAATTTATAAGATTTTACCCACAACAACATTTTCTATTGTAGCGTGCCGAAAAAGTAAATTTTAGAAAGTGTTTTTATATTTTCGAATGTAAAATTATTTTTCGTCACAAAATATGATATCAGATCTTTTGTATGTTGAAGGTGCGGTCGTCACTATTTTTATACCTCGTTAAGAGGTGTTTTTGTTTGATATCAGAAGTTTTTAAAGAGACAATTTATACCCTGGGTTTAATTTACATATTAGTATACCTCATACCATGACCAAAAGTCATCCCCATATAACTTAGTTATTAAAAAACTAAAGCACATAGGATTGACCCCTGATCTTAGCTGAACGCCGCCTGATATATTGCAAGCACTGTTGCAAGCCCTACTTGCTGCAACGTGTTTTCATAAAAAAAAGCAGAGGCCATTTTAAAAAAAATTCGATATTTTAAAAACTAAAAATGGCTCCAACTGTTTACAAAAATCGATTGTAACTAACAATATGGCGCATATATTGATTTATAAAAAAAATTTAAATACAACATTTTTTATAATCTTAATTTGTTTTTATTTTTAAGAAAATAAAAACTTATTTTTTTTAACATTTTTTTTTTTAATGAAGAGGTTTTAGAAGAATTAAATCGAAACACATGAAGTCACGCGGGTTCATATAACCGGAGATAAAGATTTTCAATGAGAGGGTACTTTTTCAAATATGTCAATTTTTGGAAAACTTTAAAAAATTCTAACTAAAAAAATAATTTTTTTTCGGACAAATCCTGATACACGTGATTGCTCATTTTCCGAATAGAACATGTAAAAAAAATGTTCAGGCAAATCAAAAATGTAAAAATTTTGTTTGGCCCAAATCTGTTCGGCTCGTAAATGAACGGCCCTTAGGCAGCATTAATTGTTATGAGCTGGCAAAAGTGGCTATTTTCGTTTCTTAATAACTTTTAAACGTGATTTTTTACAGTAATGTGTTATATACCAAAATTTAAGGAATCTCAAGGGCTAGACAGTTTAAAGTTGTAAGGAAAATCGTTAGAGCCGTTTTTCAGAAAATTAAAAAAAAGCTAAAAAAAAAGTTTAAACAAATTGTCTTTTCTTCGTATCTTTTTAACTATTACATTTACACAATATGCATATAGAAGGCGTTTATAGCACTTAAAAATACCTTTCAAACGAGATGCAGCACAAGTCTGTAGCTTTAGTAGTATAGAAGTTACGGCTTTCCGAATTTTAGCTATTTATAGCTGTTTTCCCGCTAAACTAGCGGGTTTTTCCAAAAGTGGTAGAACAAAACTTTTTTATATCGATGTGATGAACGTCATATCAAATTTTCAGAACTTAAAAAACATATTTTGGACAAACTGACAAACTGACAAACAGAATTAAATTTTCATTTTGGGAAGAAGAAGTAAATCTTATTTTGGCTATAACTTTTGAACGGAGCGTCCGATTTTCTGATATGACCCCTCATATTAAGCGCATTTTCAGTAGCAATACAACTAACGTAGTCCGGGGGGCCAATTATCCCCACCGGCCCCAACAGATCCAAATTTCTAAATTTTCACTTTTACACTTTCACCGCTCTCCCTCCCAAACCAATTGATTTTCTTGAGGTCTTGGTATGCAATCCTTTAAGTTTTAGCAATACCTTTAATTTGGTGTATTACTCATTACGATCGGACTATCACAGCAGATTTTCATTTCTTCGTGTATATATAGTAGTCGCCTTCGCACACTCTCCTGGTGCGCTTCGTCACTACATGGACTGCCGTCCATAGTGATAAGAAATCCCAAGGTTTAGCCTATAAGCCGAGAAATCATTTTATCAGAACTATGTTCCTTAATTTCCACAAAAACAACAGTATTATGTCCTACACACAATATAATTGTTAAACAGACCCCAACCACAAAAATGTTCAATTCCATCAATTAAATGAATACTTTCACAATAACAAATACACACAATTCGCATATACACTCACCCAAAGCAAAAACAAAATACACGTAACTATTTTTTATAGTTACGTAACTATCCGTTGTGATAACGGGATTGCAATAAAAAGATGTAAAAACGAAGACGTCCAGTTTGAGAGTGAATTTATTCAAAAGTCAAACATTCTTAGTGTCTAGAATTGAGTGAGCAGCTGCCCTGCAGTTCCATTCAGCGCTTTTTTAGCAGTGAATCGCTGCTAAGAACTGAGCACTAAGCTCTCAATCACTGCTGAATTTGTATGAAAAATAGCGATGATTTTAACATGGGCATGTCCTAGGGGCTCATCACTGCCAGAACCTAGCGCTTTTTTAGCACCTGTTCATCACCATTTTTCAGCGCCTAATTCATCACTAAATTCAGCGCCTAATTATCACCCAAAATCATCACCTATTCACTGCCCATTTTCATTACCTGTTCACCGCCCATTGTCATTAAAAATATGTTGAATTTTATCCCCTTTATCATTAGGTTTATTTCTCTTCCATTCATTTTTACTACATAATTTTTTATAAATTACACTGTGCAGCATTTTTAATGATTTTTAAATTTACCTCGATGGATGCTATTTTTTTAGATTCGTTACGAATTTCCAAGTTAAACTGCGTTTTCCAAAAAGTTCCCCGACGCAAGGATTATTAGCAAAAGGACCTCAAAGTTCGAAAAATGCTGAAATTGGCCAATTTTCCGGAGCTCTCAGAGGCAAACGGATTCATGGTTTGATTCGATGTTAAAGTTTTTTAAAAGATACACTTTTTATCTTTCAAACCCCATACTTAGAATAATTTTAGGATTTTTATTAAGGGAGAAACACATTTTAGAAAACATAGTCAAAAAACATGAAAGCATACAGCTGCGGTCAGAAAAGTGGTAGTGTTGCCGCCCTGTGTTTTTAAAAGTTTGTTGTTGTCACTTTTCTTATCCAATATGTCTAATAGTACAATTATAATCAATACAATATTACCAGGAGAAGATAAATTACAATTTGAGAAATATAAAAAGAATACTGAGCGAGAAAAACAACATCTGCAATTTCTCTTGTTGTTCTTTTCCCTTTGTCACGATCGCGCTTGCCTAACTTGTCTCTACCTGCGCAGAGAGAGTTAGATTGAGAGAGAGAAATTTGGGAGAGCGTCGTCTCTGGCGCCGTTTCGGTCGGCTCCGTCGGCGACACTGTCGGCCTAGTGATGATGTTGTGATGAATTTGTACCAAAATTCATCACCTGTTCCTCACTATTTTTAGGCGCTCATTCACTGCTTTTTCAGCACCATAATTTCGTAAAGAGAGAGATTTTAAGAGAGGGGGTTGGTGAGAGAGTCGATTCTGCCGAGGCGCTGCCGGCGTCGCAGTCGACTCAGTGCTATTTAGCGCTCGGGCTGAATTCGGGAACTGCAGGGATATTCATGAACACACATTTATGCACTGAGACGGCTGGCTCGATGTGTTAGTGAGAGAGAGCCAGCCGGCACCGTGGGAATGCATAGTCAGCATTTTAGCATGGCCGATATGCAGGCCAAACCAACCAAATGTTGAGATTAATAAGTGTGTATAAAATTTATTTATTTAAAAATCAATGGTAAAAATTATTTTTTGAGTTTTATTATACAACTCAGGCAGTAATCTTTATTGATGAGTAAAAAAAATAAATATGGTTTAAATTGGTCCTTGTTCGTTTGGCCATGTAGTTTCAATACATATAATAAAAAAATTATATTTTAACATTAAGCTATTTTAAAAATTGATTTAAGGTGAAAAATCGGCCTTTTTGTACAACTTTTTTGTGAAGGCACACAGAGAAAAAAACGGAACAATACCCGATTGATATTGTCTCCTCAATTTGTACATACCAATTCTTCCATATTAAAATAATACGAATTCATACCAAAACGATACGAAATCATAACAATTACAAATGTTGATATGAATCCGTAAACTATTAATATGAAAACTTGAAAGATTGATATGTTTTTCATATCAAATGGGTCACCGAAAAGTCTTCGAAAAAATAGTATGGCTGTGAATTCGGAATTTGTGAGTATTTATGGTATTTCTTAAGGTATTAAATGCATTTCTGGTCTAATTCGCCGCGGTAACTCTGGCATTCTACGAAAAACGTGAAACTACAAAAAGAAACATTTTGTGCTGTTTATTTTATTTTACATATGGTTAGTATATATAATTCAATTTAATTTACTTGATGTTTCTTACTGGCATTTGTTTACTTTTTAGAAACTGGAATGCGATATTCGGGGGTCTGTAAAGACGCCATTGACCGTCCCGGGACCTCCTGTCAAATGGCTGGCCAGAATGCCAAACTGGGCTACATGTACGGCCCCCGACTAGCTGGTAATCATCTAATGAAGAAGGACTCTCTGGCGCTAAGTAAAATGAGATACTTGTGGAGCCCAGATTCAGAGTGATCAGCGCCCTTTTATTGCTCGATACTTGATAATTATTCCATTATTTTTAAAATAAATCATTTATATGAATTTACTAAGGTTTTGGGCTCTATTTAATTACAAAAAGCTAAAAAAAATAAAAATAAATTTATATAATGATATGAGAAACCATATCTGTTTGATCCTAAGCGTGGCTTGTGGATCAATATATGTTACGAGGTCCCTTCCCGGAGGGTAGAAAGTAGAACCACGGAGTTTTAAGATGATGTGATAACTGATTTATTCTGAAGTTGGTACAATCTTATATACTACTTGGATAACACGGAAGTTATATGTAAAGACTATTGGAATGGGTTGTATTCTATATTAGGTCAGTATGTTTTGATTCTGGTAGCAGTTAGCGTAGTTGGGTCGGCTGACACTGTAGAATGTGCTGACTGCTTGGCGGGTCAGCGAGACATCGAGTCAACCGTTGACATTGACTATGTAGAATATGCTGATCAGCACTTATTATCTGCCGTGGGTGCAACTGGACGCCTGGTACTGTTACAAAGTTGTAGTACTGCTTGATTTGTTGGTCGTTGGTCATGTTGAGCAACATAGAGTACGAACGTTGGTCATGTTGAGCAACATTGATAACGAACATTCTCCCCCCCATTGAGGGGTACCCTCAATTAAGGCGTGATGTCGGTCACCTCTTGACCGAGTTGTATAGTACGCAGCTACCAAATTAATTAATACGAGAGATCCTTCCTTCTGCTGTCGAGGTTCAAACTTCTGATTATTGTCCTCCATGTCTTCTTGTTGCTGCTGGACGATCGTCTTTGGTACAAATATTATAGCACTGCTGTGGGGACTGAAGTTGTGCCCTCGTAGAAAATGATCACATGGATTGTCTATAGAATGTGGAATTCCTGCAACAATCCTTAAGTGTTTCTTGGTTAAGTTTAGAAATTTCATCACCAGTTCAGAATTCTTGTAGTTTCGAAGTTGTTGAGAAATTGAGCTGAATTTTCTAAGTAATTCTCTTGCTGTATGGTTTTCCGCTAACTGCACGGACTTATTCGGTCTAGACGTTGGTTCTTGGTCGGATGAATCAATTTCGATGGTTCCTTATTGGTTATAAGTACCTTCCGGCACTATTATGTCATGATCCATCAATGCTGTCTTCGTTAAATGACTCCTTTCTTCATCAAGAACGTTCCTATTTATTCGTTCGCTATCCTTTGTTATTTCGAAAGATTGATTATTTGTAAAAAGCTCTTCAAGTTGGAGGTTATCCATCGGATCTTCCTCTTTTGGTTCCTCAAAAGCCGGATTAGGTCCTGCATCACTGTCTACGCCTTCTTCTAAACCCGGTTTTAATTCTGCATTACAAGAGGTTTCTGTCTCGAGAAGACCTGTGATTACATAACCAAGGCTTGTGGGTTGCGCTAGAGCCTTACCAGACAGGAGTCTAAGCAAGCCTCCGGTGATCAAGCAGGGATACAGTTCAGCTCCCAATATTAGGTCAATGGGTCCTGGTTGCCGGAAGTCAGGATCTGCTAACGGCAGTTTTTCAGGTATTCTAAGATCATTTGTAATATGTACTGACGGTTGATTTGGCATGACGTTGGGAACAATATGTACTTCTACGAGAGTTTCGAAGTCCGAAGTGCACGACGAGAGTTTTAACATTTCCCGAGTTGCCTTTACTGTTCTCCCACCGATTCCTGATATTTCCATCGTTGACGTCGTTAAGTGATAGCAGTTCTGCCATCCTCCTTGAGATCAGATTCACTTGTGATCCAGCATCTAATACGGCGCGACATGTTTGTAGGGACCCCTGTAGTCTAACCTTGGCGGTCGCCAGTAGAACAAGTCCCTTAGGATTTTCGCAGCCTGTTATTGTTACTGCACCGCACACTGGATTCCTTGTCGGATCCTTATGTAGCATTGAATGATGCCGTTGTCCGCAGTATTGGCAATTTCTGTTTGATTGGCACCCGGATATTTTGTGATGTCCCGATAGACAATTTAAACATCCTCTGATTTGGTGAATAGCATTAAGACGTTCGCCTGGGTTCATTCTTTTAAATAGATTGCAGCCGATAGGATCGTGTGATCCCTGATTGCAAATTTTGCAGTAAGAAGTGGTTGAGTTGGTTGCGAACATTGGCTGTCTTCCACTTGGTTGTTCATCCAATATTTCCAGCATGCACGATCTTCGTTCCAAGAAACTTAGAACGCTTGGTAGAGTGGGCACTTCTGTGGGTGCGTCGGCGGCGTTCTCTAATGCTGCTAGTGTCTCGTGATCGAGCTTTCTTCGTATTAGGAATCCCAAAATTGGATCCCACGTCTGTGTATCGATTTCTAGACTTTTGAGTGTACTTAGCGATTTTTGGACTGCGTCATGAAGGGACCGGAGTTGCAAGGCTGACCCGTTGATGGGAGCGTAATCTACTATTTGTGAGATAGCGGTGAAGATTAATATTTTTCCGTTTTGATATCTTGACTTTAATCGTTGCCAAGTGTCTTCATATCCGCCTTGGGAAAAAGCTGTATCTGTCAGTATGTTTCTTGCTTCTCCCTTAAGTGCACTTTGCAGCAGATGTAGCTTTTGTGTAGGAGGGTACGGTTGATTGTGAACTAATTCTATGAAGAGGTCGTAGAATTGTGGCGATTGTAGGTATTCTCCAGAAAACTCAGGTATGCTGACTGGTGGTTGGGATAATGTCAGCTTTAGTGGTGAGTCATTTTCGTGTAACAGCGTCTTCTCGTATTCTTCATACAGTGATTGGAATTTACACAATTCTGTAGTGGCGATGTCTGTAGCGCCTGGTATTACTTGTATCACATCATGAGCCTGTCTCATCAATGCCCATTGCGCATCGAGGTGGCGCTGTAGTGCGGGTGTGATGATAGTTGCTTGGGATGCTAGGTTTAGGGACGATTCCATTTCGTTACATCGTAATTGTAATAGTCGAATAGCGTTGCTTATTGACGAGTCTAAGTCCGTCGGTAATGGTTTCAAGGATTTAAAGTCATCTCGTACACGTCTAGGCATCTTTTGTGGGACGCTGCCTGACGGAACATTATCACCAAATATCTTTTGGTATTTTTCTACTAACTCTTTTACTGTGTCATATCGTGTTAGATATTCTGGTTCTGTGGGTAATGCCGATTCTCTGACTTCGATGTCCAGATCGGTGAACTGTTGCCAAAGCTCCTTCAATTGGTCTAGTCGCTTGGGATAGTATCCTTCGCGAAGCTTTCGTTCGGAAGAGTCCTTTCCGTAATTTTTAATGAGCTGCTGTATCTGTCTTTGCAGTTCATGTTGATCATCTAGTAAGTCGCCGATTCGTTCTGTTCTGGCTAGACTTGTTTCCATAATGAATGAATTTGGCATCCTTATGGCATACGAGTGTCTCTCAACTAATATTAATTGGAGTCTGTTCAGTGTGCCTCTTTTTGTAGGCCTTGCCTGGAGTTGTATCTCCCGGTCTTGCTTGAAGAGAATTCTAGCCCCTGAATCTACAGGCCTTGCTCGGAGACGAATTACAGCCCCTGTATGTACAGGCCTTGCTCAGAAGGGAATATGTAGCACCAGTAACCTTTCGGTGCTACTGAATTCTAGCGGTTTTCCTTACTCGGAAGAGCTTGGTAACATCGTGCCTTACTTGGAAGGGCTTTGGAGCACCAGTAATTTTTCGGTATTGCTCGGCGGTGAATTCTAGCGGTGTGCCTTCTTTTGAAGGGAATTGTAGTGCCAGTAATTTTTCGGTCCTACTGAATTCTATCGGTGTGCCTTACTTGGAAGGGCTTCGTAGCGGTGTGCCTTATCTGGAGGACTTTGTAGCGGTATGCCTTAACTGGAGGACTTTTGGTGATGTGCCTTATCTGGAGGACTTTAGTAAGGTGCCTGATCTGGAGGACTTTTAGTGTTGTGCCTGAACTGGAGGACTTTTAGTGAGGTGCCTGAACTGGAGGACTTTTAGTAATGTGCCTGACCTGGAGGACTTTTTGTGTTGTGCCTGAAATGGAGGACTTTTAGTGAGGTGCCTGAACTGGAGGACTTTTAGTAATGTGCCTGAACTGGAGGACTTTTAGTGAGGTGCCTGAACTGGAGGACTTTTAAGCGTGGTTCAAAGGAATCAGTTGGAGATTCCTTGTGAGTGTGATCCTTGAATATGCAAGGATCACGTCGGGGTCACCAATGTTTGATCCTAAGCGTGGCTTGTGGATCAATATATGTTACGAGGTCCCTTCACGGAGGGTAGAAAGTAGAACCACGGAGTTATAAGATGAGATAATAACTGATTTATTCTGAAGTTGGTACAATCTTATATACTACTTGGATAACACGGAAGTTATATGTAAAGACTATTGGAATGGGTTGTATTCTATAGTAGGTCAGTATGTTTTGATTCTGGTAGCAGTTAGCGTAGTTGGGTCGGCTGACACTGTAGAATGTGCTGACTGCTTGGCGGGTCAGCGAGACATCGAGTCAACCGTTGACATTGACTATGTAGAATATGCTGATCAGCACTTATTATCTGCCGTGGGTGCAACTGGACTCCTGGTACTGTTACCAAGCTGTAGTACTGCTTGATTTGTTGGTCGTTGGTCATGTTGAGCAACATAGAGTACGAACGTTGGTCATGTTGAGCAACATTGATAACGAACAATATCCATCTGATGTGAAAACCATATCCATCTAATATGAAATAAACTCAGTTTGATATGAAATATACCATTCTGGTACTAAATTTCCCATAATTTTGTAGCAACATTTGATATGTGCGCATAACAATCTTGTATGAAAAATAGCATATTAATATGTTCAAAACAAGAGAGAACGCTATAGTCGGGTTGGTGTCCCGACTATCTAATACCCGTCACTCGGCTAAAGGGAGTGCGAGGGAGATGGAGATATAAACTTTGATCAGGCCTAACTTTTTAACGAATGGTCCGATTTAAAAAATTTCTTCTACATTTCGATAGGTATAACTAAACACAACAGAATTGCATTTGTACTTATCAAAAATCTATAAAAATGTGGGCGCCAGACATATTTTAGTATAGTTTGTGGGCGATTATGGGTGATTGTGGGCGTTAGAGGGGGCGTGGCGCTCGGCTGAAATAAACTTGCGCTGCGTAGGAAGCCCAAGAATATGTGTTGGTAATCCCAACTTTCTAGCTTTTGTAGTTTCCGAGATCACAGCGTTCATACAGACAGACAGACGGACAGACGGACAGACGGACAGACGGACATGGCTAGATCGACTCGGCTAGTGATCCTGATCAAGAATATATATACTTTATGGGGTCGGAAACGCTTCCTTCTAGCTGTTACATACTTTTGCACGAATACAATATACCCTTTTACTCTACGAGTAACGGGTATAAATACCAATTTGGTATGTTTGAAAATATAATTTTGATATGGCCACATATGGGACCAAAATTGATATGAAAAAATACCCGATTGATGACCAATTTTGGTATTTTTTTTTTCTCTGTGCAGGATAAATATTGGTTTTTATGGATCTGATAACTTTCGATTAAGTTGCAAGATCTTTGAAGTTGTTCGCAATACAAAGTTAAGACGGAAGAATTCGCGAATTTTATTTCATCCGTTCTTTGAGAATGCAGCAATATTTCAGTTATGTGACTGTTTTCACTATTCGCGATTCATTTGACCTAAAGAATTCGCGTATTTCTTGACCTGAAGAATTCGCGGATTACTTAACCTGAAGAATTCGATATGATTTATATGATTCTGATATTGTTAAAGTCGAATAATCCGCGAATTCTTCAGGTCAAGAAAATCCACGAATTCTTCATGTCAATTGATTCACGAATTTTCACCACTCGCGATTCAGTTGACATGAAGAAATCGCGTATTTTTTGACATGAAGAAGGTAAAGTAACCTGAAGAAATCGGTATGATTCATATGATTCTGATATTGTTAAAGTCTTATAATCCGCGAATTCTTCAGGTTAAGAGAATCCATGAATTCTTCAGGTCAATTGATTCACGAATTTTCACCACTCGCAATTCAGTTGACATGAAGAAATCGCGTATTTTTATACCCGTTACTCGTAGAGTAAAAGGGTATATTGTATTCGTGCAAAAGTATGTAACAGGGAGAAGGAAGCGTTTCCGACCCTATAGAGTATATATATTCTTGGTCAGGGTCACTAGCCGAGCCGATATAGCCATGTCCGTCTGTCCGTCCGAATGAACGCTGAGATCTCGGAAACTATAAAAGCTAGAGGATTGGCATTTTGCATGAAGATTCTTGGAGTTCCTACGCAGCGCAAGTTTATTTCAAGAAGGTGCCACGCCCCCTCTAACGCCCACAATAGATATATACGATTTTAAAAATTTAAATATTTCGGAAAAGTAAAAATGCAGTTTTGTTGTGTTTTTTTTTAAATCGCACCATTCGTTAAAAAGTTATTGCTAATCAAAGTTAATATCTCCGTCTCCCTCGCACTCCCGTTAGCCGAGTGACGGGTATTAGATAGTCGGGACAACAACCCGACTATAGCGATCTCTCTTGTTTTGACATGAAGAATTCGCGGATTACTTTACCTGAAGAATTCGATATGATTCATATGATTCGACTTTATCAATGGGTCATTCCACGTGAAACGTGACAGGCCAATTTGGGTCAAATCTTAGAATCAAGCGAAACTTTTTTTTTCGATAGAGGATTGAAATATAAGGATCGGTTTTTTTTTTTTTTTTTAACTCTTACCGTTTATTTTTAAAAAATATTTTTTTAATTAAGCTCCGAGTTTTAAGATATGCAGCACTTGAGACTCGTTTAAGTTATTTTAATAATTCCAATGCCACTTTGTGGCATATCATAATATCTTTCAGAAAAATATTTTTAAAAATTTTTAAATTTAAAATTAAGTATTTTTTAAGAAAATGTAAAATTAGAAAACTTCTGTACGACGGAATACACGCGGTTTGCGAATAAAAAAATTATCCCCATATTGCTTCATCAATTCTTCACAAAGTGGTAAAATAAAATTTTTGTAATCGCAAGACGTACTAGTAAAGACCGCGATTTTAGTTTAGCGACTTTGCATCAAGCAACAACAGCGCAACGTGTAAGAAGAGAACAGCAATACGTGCGCGGCAGAGCAGGAATAGTGCTTTCCCTTTGTTACACGTTGCGCTGTAGTTGCTTGATGCAAAGTCGCTAAACTAAAATCGCTGTCTTTACTAGTACGTCTTGCGATTACAAAAATTTTATTTTACCACTTTGTGAAGAATTGATGAAGCAATATGGGGATAATTTTTTTATTCGGAAACCGCGTGTATTCCGGCGTACAGAAGTTTTCTAATTTTACATTTTCTTAAAAAATACTTAATTTTAAAATTAAAAATTTTTAAAAATATTTTTCTGAAAGATATTATGATATGCCACAAAGTGGCATTGGAATTATTAAAATAACTTAAACGAGTCTCAAGTGCTGCATATCTTAAAACTCGGAGCTTAATTAAAAAAATATTTTTTAAAAATAAACGGTAAGAGTTAAAAAAAAAAAAAAACCGATCCTTATATTTCAATCCTCTATCGAAAAAAAAAGTTTCGCTTGATTCTGAGATTTGGCCCAAATTGGCCTGTCACGTTTCACGTGGAATGACCCTTATCCCTAAAGATTTTAAAATGAAGGACCGATTTTTAAGGGGATACGACAACATCCCAAACCGTAAGAGCTAGAGCAGCCAAATTTTTAGACAGTATTCCATTGGGGGCATTGGCGCTCACTAAGGTCCAATATGTCCCCCCAGAGGCCCCAAACAGCTCCAACATCCATATTTTGAGCAAAAAAAAAATTAGATTATTTATTGTTTAATTTCTAAAGTGGTTGGAATTTCGAAATTTGGATTTTGCAGAATTTTAGGTTTTAACAAGAGAGAACGCTATAGTCGGGTTGGTGTCCCGACTATCTAATACCCGTCACTCGGCTAAAGGGAGTGCGAGGGAGGTGGAGATATAAACTTTGATCAGCAATAACTTTTTAACGAATGGTCCGATTTAAAAAATTTCTTCTACATTTCGATAGGTATTGATAAACACAACAAAACTGAATTTTTACATTTCCGAAATATTTAAATTTTTAAAATCGTATATTAAGTATTGTGGGCGTTAGAGGGGGCGTGGCACCTTCTTGAAATAAACTTGCGCTGCGTAGGAACTCCAAGAATCTTTATGCCAAATGCCAATCCTCTAGCTTTTATAGTTTCCGAGATCTCAGCGTTCATACGGACAGACAGACGGACAGACGGACAGACGGACATGGCTATATCGACTCGGCTAGTGACCCTGACCAAGAATATATATACTTTATAGGGTCGGAAACGCTTCCTTCTCCCTGTTACATACTTTTGCACGAATACAATATACCCTTTTACTCTACGAGTAACGGGTATAAAAAGGCCTAATTGGAAATCTAAAAGAAATTTCGATATCCCCCATAATTTGGGGGCTACATTAAAAATTAACCTTTCGATTTTAAAAATCTAAACCGCTGCTCCGATCAAGCTGATTTTTGGATCTTTAGTTATTCTGTGGCCCAAATGCTTAGGTTTAAATTTTCAAGTTTATCACTTTTTTTTAAGTATTTTTAACGAATTTATTTCGATTTTGTAAGTTATTGCGTTGCATTTTGTGGGAGCATGCCGAGAGAGCGAAACCCAGAGAGCGAATGCCAAGTGAGCGACGGCCGAGAGAGCAACAGCCAAAAAAATTGATGACGGGGAGGGGTAGTGCTGTGAGGAAAAGGGGTGGGGAAAAGGGCAATTTAAGTTTAAATTTGTTATACCCGTTACTCGTAGAGTAAAAGGGTATATTGTATTCGTGCAAAAGTATGTAACAGGTAGAAGGAAGATTTTCCGACCCTATAAAGTATATATATTCTTAATCAGCATCACTAGCCGAGTCGATCTAGCCATGTCCGTCTGTCCGTCTGTCCGTCTCTCCGTCTGTCCGTCTGTCTGTCCGTATGAACGCTGAGATCTCGGAAACTATAAAAGCTAGAAGATTGGCATTTTGCATGCCGATTCTAGGAGTTCCTACGCAGCGCAAGTTTATTTCAAAAAGGTGCCACGCCCCCTTTAACGCCCACAATCGCTTATATACGATTTTAAAAATTTAAATATTTCGGAAAAGTAAGAATGCAGTTTTGTTGTGTTTATCAATACCTATCGAAATGTAAAAGAAATTTTTTAAATCGGACCATTCGTTAAAAAGTTAGGCCTGATCAAAGTTTTATCTCCATCTCCCTCGCACTCCCTTTAGCTGAGTTACAATTATTAGATAGTCGGGACACCAACCCGACTACAGCGTTCGGACTCCCTTTAGCTGAGTGACGGGTATTAGATAGTCGGGACACCAACCCGACTATAGCGTTCTCTCTTGTTTTGGATTTTAAAAACTTAAACTGCTGCTCCGATCAATATGATTTTCGATCAATAGTCAGTTCTATGGATCAAATGCTTAGGTTTTACTTTTCAAAAATTTGGAATTTTGTAGCAGAAGTAAGAGCCCTATTTAATTTCCGTAATGGAAGAAAATAGAAAATTACTACAAAAGCAAAGCCAAGCTCCAAGTTAACTATTAATCTTAAGATTCCAACTCTTGACTAAATACGTTTGTACATATGTATATTTTGATATGTTTTGATTGGCTTACAATACATGTACAATACAATACATACACACAATGTGTGTGTATGTTTCTACTTGAAAGTAGAAAAGGTGTCTAGAGACAACAAAAATTAATAATTTCCTTTCAGGAAATGCAAAATTTGTCGAGTTGAAAATTAATAATTATCGATCAAATGTGGAATCGGAAAATAATAAGTTACTTCGCTTCCAATTTACAAACAAGTATACATATTTGTGCGCAAATTAAAATTCCATTGATAACATTGTAACGGATAGAAAGTATAAAAATGCACTACTTTTACTTAGATCACATTCATTTATTATATAGCTCTGCCACAAGCCTTCTGATTCTCGCTCCTGAAGGATCTTCTAAAAAGGTTGTTTACACAAAAATTAAAAAAATAACGCGCTAATAAGAAAGTCCTGACAACCGTACTCCAAACTAATTTTAAGCGAACGAAGTCGCTCCGGGTATAGCTAGTATATATATATATTTTTTTTTTTTTCAGTTTGATTATTTTAAGTTATTAGCTATAAAAAGGTTTTAATCTGTCTTTGCTTACTACCTGTTGTTTTTTTTTACTGTCTATAATTTTTATATTATTTTTATCGTTTATACTTACGACCTTAAATGGTCCTAGAAAGTTCTTATCTAGTTTGTGCCCTGTCTCATTTTTAAGTAAGACTTGATCTCCGACTTTTAGATCGAAATTATTTACGTCTTCATCGTATAGTGTTTTTCGCTTTTCTTTTTCCCTTTCCAGCATGATTCTTGCACATTTGTGCGCTGATTCTAACCTAAACTTAACTTCCTTCTATGTTGTATATGGGATCTATTTGATTTATTTTAGAAATATCTATAAACTTTCGAGCTGCTCTTCCGAACACTAATTCGTACGGACAATAATTATGCGTGAGTGATGGTGTAGTGTTAAAACAGTATGTGAAATATTTCAACCATATGTCCCAATCACTTTTGTCACTTGAAAAATATGAACGGACATATTCGTTGAACGTTCGGTGACTGCGTTCAATAGTCCCTAAGGTTTGATGGTGGTGTGCAGTCGATGAGATGTTGCCAATTTTCATATATTTGCATATAAAGTTTTCGAAGATTGCTTTTGCAACGGTATTTGCGCTTTTATTCGGAATTGGTACTGTTACTAAATATTTAGTTAAATCACAAATAATTGTGACTGCGTATTCGTTTTCGTCCTTCGAACGCGGTAATGGACCAATAGTATTAATTAGTACCGTGTCAAAAACTAAAGTAGGTGTCTCGGTTATAGTCATTGGTGTTTTTGTAGGAGTGGTCGTCTTAGATTGTTGGCAGGTCTGACAGGTTTTTTATTTAGTAACTACTTTTGTCATGTTTGGCCAATAGTAATGTCGCCTTATTTTTAATAAAGTTCTCCTTATTCCTGAATGGCCTCCCTCGATTGGGTCATCATGAAATTTTTTTAAGATTTCTCTTATGTTCTTTTCATTGTTTTTGTCTACTATGGTCACCTCAGAAAGTAGAGCCCATTTCTTTAAATTCTCGTAATAATACTGACTTTAGAATCAGTGCGCTGGGTGCCAGTTGAAATAATTTTATGCTTTGCATTTCGGCCTGTATCTCAAAATTTGTTTTAAATTTGTGAAGCTTAAATTCGTCAAACACAAGTGTTTGTTTAAACGAGGAAAACAAATAATTTCACAATTTATAATTGATGATTTGTACTCCAATGGATGTCATTGTTATTGACAACGTCATAGACTCTGGGCTCAGGATACTCCTGCTCCTGCAAGGGTTCCTTTTCTGATTTCTGATCCTGATTTTTTCGTGTTTCTGATCTGGTTGTTATTTTCATTACCTGTCTGTTTTTTGATTTTAAATCGTTTATTGTAATTCTAAAACTAAAATAAATAACTGTGGTTTTTTTATAGATTAAAAAATGACTTTTTACTTTTTGTCATTTAGAAATGGTCAAAACACTTAAAACTTAACTTTTAATCATTAAAAATTGTTAAAGGACTAGTAAACGATGAGAAAACATGAATTCCATAAGGATCCGACAAGAATACAAGAGTATCCCTACTAGCTGCGACGTTCTTACATAGAAAAAAACCGAGGCCTTGTTAAAAAAAATTCGATATTTAAAAAACTAAAAATGGCTCCAACTTTTCACAAAAACCGATTGTAACTAACAATATGGCGCAAGTATTAAAATACAAAAAAATATTTTTTTTTGTGGGGGCAATGGTTAAAAAAAATTTTTTAATCTTAATTTATTTTTATTTTTAAGAAATTAAAAATCTTTTTTTTTTAGAAATTTTATTTTGAAAGAAGAGGTTTTAGAGGAATTAATGCAGAAGACATGAAGTCAATCGGATTCATATAACTGGAGATACAGATTTTCAATGAGAGGGTACTTTTTCAAATTTGACAATTTTTGGCAAACTTAAAAAAATTGTAACTAAAAAAATAATTTTGTCAAATCCTGATACACGTGTTTACTTATTTTCCGAATAGTGCGTGTAAAAAAAGTTTCAGGCAAATCTAAAATGTGAATTTTTTTTTTTGGCCAAATCTGTTCGGTTTGTAAAAGAACGGCCCATATGCAACTGGTAATTCCGCGCCCCCATGTTCTTGCGTAAGTACCGCTCTGCAGGCGTATTTGCTGGCGTCTGGTGTTATACAGAATATGGATATTGTAAGAGCCTTGGGCTCATTAAGGCTTCTTTTAAGTAATTAAATGCCTCATTACAATCTGTGTTTCATTCGAAGTTGACGTTTTTCTTGCAAAGTTTTGTTATATGTCTAGAATAATCTGCAAAATTTTTTATAAATCTTCCATAGTAATTACAGAGTGCTACAAATCTACGCGCCTCATCTGAGTTTTTGGGGGTTGCATAATTTTTAATTGCTTCGTATTTATTTTCGTCAGGTAATATACCCTTGTCTGTGCACCTATGACCCAGATAGGTAACTTCGTGCATAAAAAAGGAACATTTTTCTGGATGAAGTTTTAAGTTAAATTTGCGGCATAATTGAAATACTTTTGTTAATTTGTTGTATAGGAACGCCTGTGATGGTTCTAGACCAGAAAATGCTAGGGTCATCATCCGCATGAATGAATTTGGTGCTACTTTCAGTCCGTATGGCAATCGCGTATAACGGAATGAACCTTTATTTGTCGAGAACGATGTAAAGTTTTTAGATTTTTTGGACAATTCTATTTGGTGAAATCCGGACATTAGGTCCAAGCAAGAAAAGTATTTAGCCCATCCTAACTGATCCAATATATCTTCTATGCGTGGTAATGGAAATTTGTCGGCTAATAATTTTTTGTTTACTTGTCTGTAGTCAACCACTAGTCTCCATCGTTTTTCTGTTGAATTTGGTAGGCATTTTTTGGAACTAACAATAATGGACTGTTATATTCTGAAATTGATGGTTCGACTATACCATCTTTTATTAATTTATCGACCTGTTTGTTTATTTCTGGGTTTTCACTTTCTGCATTTCTATAATTTTTTATATATACGGGTGTTTTATCGCTTAAGCGAAGCTGTTGTTTATAAAAATTGTTAGCTGATATCGGCTCCGATTCAAGACCGAATATATCACTATAAGTTTTACACAGTTCTGACAATTTTGTTTGCAATTGGGAAGGAAACTAAGCTTTTTTAATACTTCTTTTGTTCTATCATTACTGTATTTGGATTTAAGTTCCTTGGGCTTTTGTATATCATAGTTTTCTAACGACTCGAATTTTATTGTATCAACATTTAAGCTAATTGTTTCAGAGCTTGTATTTAGAAATCAGATTGTTGCGCAACTCGTGTTAACCAAGGTGCTCGGAACTAGCACACCTTTTAATGGTTCTTGACTTGAAATAAAAACGGACGATTCTTTTGAGTTAATTTTTACTGTTTTAATTACTTCTGCTCTACACGGTAGTAACAGAGTATTTTCGGAAACCGAATTGTGCGTTGGGATTTTTATAGAAAAGGTAAAGTTATTAGGTCTTAATACTAGAGAACCTTGTGAATCTTGAAAGTCTAAAATACAATTGAATTCTTTAATGAAATCTATTCCTAGAATGCCATCGCAACTATTTGAAAGTCATGTGGTATAATGACATTTTTATACCCGTTACTCGTAGAGTAAAAGGGTATATTGTATTCGTGCAAAAGTATGTAACAGCTAGAAGGAAGCGTTTCCGACCCCATAAAGTATATATATTCTTGATCAGGATCACTAGCCGAGTCGATCTAGCCATGTCTGTCTGTCCGTCTGTCCCTCTGTCCGTATGAACGCTGAGATCTCGGAAACTATAAAAGCTATAGGATTGGTATTTGGCATAAAGATTCTTGGAGCTCCTACGCAGCGCAAGTTTATTTCAAAAAGGTGCCACGCCCCCCTAACGCCCACAATAGTTAATAAACGATTTTAAAAATTTAAATATTTCGGAAAAGTAAAAATGCAGTTTTGTTGTGTTTATCAATACCTATCGAAATGTAGAAGAAATTTTTCAAATCGGACCATTCGTTAAAAAGTTATTGCTGATCAAAGTTCATATCTCCATCTCCATCGCACTCCCTTTAGCCGAGTGACGGGTATTAGATAGTCGGGACACCAACCCGACTATAGCGTTCTCTCTTGTTTGTTTTAAGTTCCACAAGCGCTAAGCCCAAGGATTTTATAGAACCTTGTCCTATTCTTGTTATATTTGAAATTTTAGAACTTTCTAATTCGGGGTACTCTTGATTACATTGTTTAAGTAATGAAATCTCGGCTCCCGTATCTACTATTTAAGTTAAGTTTTTGTTGGTTTTTTCGTTTTTAACTTTTATAAAAAAACTGAGGCTAATATTGATTTTATATATTTTTACTGTTCTTCCTCTTCTTTTACCGTCAAGGGGTCCTTTTCGTTTTCCTGAGTAACCCTAACGCTTCTGTTGGAATTATTGCTTCCAGTAGAAGTACTCTGTGTATTACAGTTTGTATTATTTTGGTTATTGTTATTATTGCAGTTATTATTATTACTATAATACCGCGACCCCCTCTATTTCCCCTACCTCTGTAGGTGGTGTTTCCTCGGTAATTACACTGTGCAGCTTTTAATGCTTTTTAAATTTACCTCAATGAATGCTATATTTTTGGATTCGTTACGAATTTCCAAGTTAAACTGCGTTTTCCAAAAAGTTCCCCGACGCAAGGATTTTTAGCAAAAGGACCTCAAAGTTCGAAAAATGCTGAAATTGGCCAACTTTCCTAAGCTCTCAGAGGCAAACGGATTCATGGTTTGATTCGATGTTAAAATTGTTTAAAATATACACTCTTTATCTTCAAACCCCATACTTAGAATAATTTAAGGATTTTTATTAAGGGAGAAACAAATTTTAGAAAACATAAAAGCATACAGCTGCGGTCAAAATAGTAGCAGTGTTGCCGCCCTGTGCTTTTAAAGGTTTGTTTTTGTAATTTATCTTCTCCTGGTAATAAACCTTTATTTGTCGAGAACGATGTAAGGTTTTTAGATTTTTTGGACAATTCTATTTGGTGAAATCCGGACATTAGGTCCAAGCAAGAAAAGTATTTATCCCATCCTAACTGATCCAATATATCTTCTATGCGTGGTAATGGAAATTTGTCGGCTAATAATTTTTTGTTTACTTGTCTGTAGTCAACTACTAGTATCCATCGTTTTTCTGTTGAATTTGGTAGGCATTTTTTTGGAACTAACAATAATGGACTGTTATATTCTAAAATTGATGGTTCGACTATACCATCTTTTATTAAATTATCGACCTGTTTGTTTATTTCTGGTTTTTCACTTTCTGCATTTCTATAATTTTTTATATATACGGGTGTTTTATCGCTTAAGCGAAGCTGTTGTTTATAAAAATTGTTAGCTGATATCGGCTCCGATTCAAGACCGAATATATCACTATAAGTTTTACACAGTTCTGACAATTTTGTTTGCAATTGAGAAGGGAAACTAAGCTTTTTTAATACTTCTTTTGTTCTATCATTACTGTATTTGGATTTAAGTTCCTTGGGCTTTTGTATATCATAGTTTTCTAACGACTCGAATTTTATTGTATCAACATTTAAGCTAATTGTTTCAGAGCTTGTATTTAGAAATCGGATTGTTGCGCAACTCGTGTTAACCAAGGTGCTCGGAACTAGCACACCTTTTAATGGTTCTTGACTTGAAATAAAAACGGACGATTCTTTTGAGTTAATTTTTACTGTTTTAATTACTTCTGCTCTACACGGTAGTAACAGAGTATTTTCGGAAACCGAATTGTGCGTTGGGATTTGTATAGAAAAGGTAAAGTTATTAGGTCTTAATACTAGAGAACCTTGTGAATCTTGAAAGTCTAAAATACAATTGAATTCTTTAATGAAATCTATTCCTAGAATGCCATCGCAACTATTTGAAAGTCATGTGGTATAATGACATTTTTTGTTTTAAGTTCCACAAGCGCTAAGCCCAAGGATTTTATAGAACCTTGTCCTAATCTTGTTATATTTGAAATTTTAGAACTGTCTAATTCGGGGTACTCTTGATTACATTGTTTAAGTAATGAAATCTCGGCTCCCGTATCTACTATTTAAGTTAAGTTTTTGTTGGTTTTTTCGTTTTTAACTTTTATAAAAAAACTGAGGCTAATATTGATTTTATATATTTTTACTGTTCTTCCTCTTCTTTTACCGTCAAGGGGTCCTCCTCGTTTTCCTGAGTAACCCTAACGCTTCTGTTGGAATTATTGCTTCCAGTAGAAGTACTCTGTGTATTACAGTTTGTATTATTTTGGTTATTGTTATTATTGCAGTTATTATTATTACTATAATAATGCGACCCCCTCTATTTCCCCTACCTCTGCAGGTGGTGTTTCCTCGGTAATTACACTGTGCAGCATTTTTAATGCTTTTTAAATTTACCTCAATGGATGCTATATTTTTGGATTCGTTACGAATTTCCAAGTTAAACTGCGTTTTCCAAAAAGTTCCCCGAGGCAAGGATTCTTAGCAAAAGGACCTCAAAGTTCGAAAAATGCTGAAATTGGCCAACTTTCCGAAGCTCTCAGAGGCAAACGGATTCATGGTTTGATTCGATGTTAAAATTGTTTAAAATATACACTCTTTATCTTTCAAACCCCATACTTAGAATAATTTAAGGATTTTTATTAAGGGAGAAACAAATTTTAGAAAACATAAAAGCATACAGCTGCGGTCAAAATAGTAGCAGTGTTGCCGCCCTGTGCTTTTAAAGGTTTGTTTTTGTAATTTATGTTCTCCTGGTAATATTGTATTGATTATAATGGTACTATTAGACGAATTGGATAAGAAAAGCGACAACAACAAACTTCTAAAAACACAGGGCGGCAACACTACTACTATTTTGACCGCAGCTGTATGCTTTTATGTTTTTCGACTATGTTTTCTAAAATTTGTTTCTCCCTTAATAAAAATCCTAAAATTATTCTAAGTATGGGGCTTGAAAGATAAAGAGTGTATCTTTTAAAAAACTTTAACATCGAATCAAACCATGAATCCGTTTGCCTCTGAGAGCTTAGGAAAGTTGGCCAATTTCAGCATTTTTCGAACTTTGAGGTCCTTTTGCTAAGAATCCTTTCGTCGGGGAACTTTTTGGAAAACGCAGTTTAACTTGGGAATTCGTAACGAATCCAAAAATATAGCATCCATCGAGGTTAATTTTTGATGCTGCATAGTGTTATTATTGTTGTATTTATTGTTGTAATACAAAACAGCGTTTGACTTTCCTGTAGCTTCAGTACCACTGTTGACGAACTTGGTTACGGCTTCATTAATATCCGCAATCGTTCCCGCTTGCATTATGAGTTTCACCTTATCTAACTAGCAGTTAGTTGACATTGCTTTGACAGCGCTTTGGGTGCTGTATTTTGATGCAAATTCTAATGGTAAGCCATCATTGACATAAGCTCATTGGAGGGCCCTTTGTTAAATCTTCGACTTCCTTAGCATATACTGTAGCTGTTTTATTTTTTTGCTGTAAATTCATCAGTTTGGCAGATAAAACTTCTACTGATTCTCCTTTGACCGTTTTTGTCAGTTTACATATTATGTCAGCGATGTTGCTTTCATCTCCTATCAAATTGCGAGCGTGTCCTTTTAGTTTTGTTTTTATTAGTTGGACAGCGATAGGTTCATAGGTTTCTTTGCTAGTATCTACCAATCTTAGGGTATCTAAGAAACTTCGCAAGTTTTCTGCTTTGCCGACGAACTCAGGTATGAGTGACGACGCAGTTTTTTAAAAATTGAACGTTGGTTTGAGTCATTGTTATGACCTCTTCGTCAATCTCGATCGGAGGTAAATTGTCGGGTTCCACTTTTATTGAGTTGTCTTCGATTTCTGAGGGATCAGTGAACCCAAAAAAATCTTCTTTGTCTTCTTCTAATAAAATGTCAGCCAACGATTTGTTGAAGTCTGAGTTTTGAGCTAAATTTAAAATGCTAAATGCTAAATCGATCTCAATTTGTGAATGAAAGTTTTTTGGTATTTTAAATGATACACCATACTTTTTTTAGGCTCTCGATAATACCACGATTATACTTTCATGTTTTTCTTTTCTGAAAAAAATTCTTTATTTTTGCTGTTCGGTATTGGAACGAACTTCCCAATGGATTAAAAATAATTAAGAGCGAACCGAATTTTAAATCAACATTAATTATACACCTTCAAAACCGTTAATATAATGAGAGAAATTAGTTTAAATTAGTTTAAGTACCCCCAACATCAGTTTAAATTTGTAAAAACTATATGTTTCAATCAAAATTTGTATCCCATTTTGTTCATTTTCTTTATTTTGTTTTATGTATGTTATATATATTCGTTTCATTTATTATGCGTCTTTTCTTTGTAACTGTCTTTAAAATACTCTGTTTTTTTTTAAGATTATTTTCTAAATTATGCTGACAAAAAAGTATTGTAATTCACGTGATGTGCTAATTAATATATAAGTTAAACTTGTAGTGCTAAAAAGAGTTAACCTATTCGAAGTAACGGCTATTGCTCTTCTAATTTTGTTTGTGTTTAAAATTATGTCGGACAGGTGTTTTAGCACTGTCTCTTCTCTTATGTGTGTGTTTTTATTGATACACTTATAGCTTTTTAATATTGTTTGCCTAAAGCAAATGAGTATTTAAAGCTACTTGTAGACATCGACAGAACTTAGCGTTTTAAAAATATTAGACACACGATGTTCTCTTTTGTGCAGTTTTATTCCAAGTGCTGTATGAGCCAATTCGCCGTGGGGCTAAAAAAAGCTAACAGCGATCAGGGTTGCTTCGAGTGCAACTTAACATAAATGGTTTACAGGGTTGGTTAACATGATAATAAATTCAAAAGAAAGCCGTTACATGTCGAACCGTTGGAGGTATTTTGATTAGCGATTTCAGCAGGCTGTGCCCCGCCTCACAGCTATCTGTGGCGCAATATGTATCAGCTGTACAAAATTCAAAATACTATGAAAAATAAGATAAGCAAATGAAATGACTATACATCGCCCGCGTTGAAGAGCTCCAGATCTTCAATCCAATGGTATTGGGGATAGATAGTGAATTGCTCGCTTGTAGGTTCCGCATTTGGTCTTGACAACTGTCACTCGCACCTTGCCGTCGGTCCCAGCGATCACTTCTGTGACGACGCCGAGTAACCACATCTGGGGTGGCAAATTATCCCCTTTGATAACGACGACGGTTCCAGTCTTGATGTTTGCGAGATCCTTTGTCCATTTGGCCCTTTGTTGCAATCTTGTGAGGTAATCACGAGACCAATCTCGCCAGAAACGTTGCTTGATTGCCGTTACGAGTTGCCACCGCTGCAGGCAACTCAGATTATCCTACATCGATAAAGGCAACTGTACTGGTGGCAATGTAGCGAGGGTGGTGCCAACGAGAAAGTGTGCAGGAGTGATAGGTTCCCCATCGTTTGGGCTGTTGCTATCTGCGACCAATGGACGTGAGTTTAGCATCGCTTCGACCTCGACGAGCACAGTCTGGACTTCGTCTTCCTTCAACAGAGCGTTTCCGACTGCTTTGATGAAAAGATGTTTGGCGGACTTCACAACCGCTTTCCACAAGCCCCCAAAATGGGGTGCTCGTGGGGGTATGAAGACGAAATCAAAGTGGTGAGATCCGCCGAGAGTGCTGTACCTTTCCTTGTTATCTGCGAGATTGGCTTTGATCTCCTGAAGCATTCTTGAGGAACCCACGCAATTTGTTGCGCTGTCGCAGTACAACTTTTCGAGAGGTCCGCGGTAGAAAGGAGTTAGCCGTAAGATCCTTTATAAGTTCCAGATGAATAGCTTTTGTCGAGAAGCAGACAAAAACTGACACGTACATTTTAAGTGGGGTTTTGCCGCGGATTCCTAATGACACTCTAATTGGGCCGAAAAGATCCACCCCGCTAACTCTGAATGGCCGACTGCTTAGAATGCGATCAGCCGGTAGATTGCCCATTATTTGAGAATACAACCTAGGCTTGTATCGAAAGCAGTGAGTGCATTGCCGTACCACACCACTGCATTTCTCTGCAGGATTGCAACTAGTTGGCACATGTCTCCAAGTTGCAGTTGGGTTGCAGTTGAAAGTCATGTGGTATAATGACATTTTTTGTTTTAAGTTCCACAAGCGCTAAGCCCAAGGATTTTATAGAACCTTGTCCTATTCTTGTTATATTTGAAATTTTAGAACTTTCTAATTCGTGGTACTCTTGATTACATTGTTTAAGTAATGAAATCTCGGCTCCCGTATCTACTATTTAAGTTAAGTTTTTGTTGGTTTTTTCGTTTTTAACTTTTATAAAAAAACTGAGGCTAATATTGATTTTATATATTTTTACTGTTCTTCCTCTTCTTTTACCGTCAAGGGGTCCTTTTCGTTTTCCTGAGTAACCCTAACGCTTCTGTTGGAATTATTGCTTCCAGTAGAAGTACTCTGTGTATTACAGTTTGTATTATTTTGGTTATTGTTATTATTGCAGTTATTATTATTACTATAATACCGCGACCCCCTCTATTTCCCCTACCTCTGTAGGTGGTGTTTCCTCGGTAATTACACTGTGCAGCTTTTAATGCTTTTTAAATTTACCTCAATGAATGCTATATTTTTGGATTCGTTACGAATTTCCAAGTTAAACTGCGTTTTCCAAAAAGTTCCCCGACGCAAGGATTTTTAGCAAAAGGACCTCAAAGTTCGAAAAATGCTGAAATTGGCCAACTTTCCTAAGCTCTCAGAGGCAAACGGATTCATGGTTTGATTCGATGTTAAAATTGTTTAAAATATACACTCTTTATCTTCAAACCCCATACTTAGAATAATTTAAGGATTTTTATTAAGGGAGAAACAAATTTTAGAAAACATAAAAGCATACAGCTGCGGTCAAAATAGTAGCAGTGTTGCCGCCCTGTGCTTTTAAAGGTTTGTTTTTGTAATTTATCTTCTCCTGGTAATAAACCTTTATTTGTCGAGAACGATGTAAGGTTTTTAGATTTTTTGGACAATTCTATTTGGTGAAATCCGGACATTAGGTCCAAGCAAGAAAAGTATTTATCCCATCCTAACTGATCCAATATATCTTCTATGCGTGGTAATGGAAATTTGTCGGCTAATAATTTTTTGTTTACTTGTCTGTAGTCAACCACTAGTCTCCATCGTTTTTCTGTTGAATTTGGTAGGCATTTTTTGGAACTAACAATAATGGACTGTTATATTCTGAAATTGATGGTTCGACTATACCATCTTTTATTAATTTATCGACCTGTTTGTTTATTTCTGGGTTTTCACTTTCTGCATTTCTATAATTTTTTATATATACGGGTGTTTTATCGCTTAAGCGAAGCTGTTGTTTATAAAAATTGTTAGCTGATATCGGCTCCGATTCAAGACCGAATATATCACTATAAGTTTTACACAGTTCTGACAATTTTGTTTGCAATTGGGAAGGGAAACTAAGCTTTTTTAATACTTCTTTTGTTCTATCATTACTGTATTTGGATTTAAGTTCCTTGGGCTTTTGTATATCATAGTTTTCTAACGACTCGAATTTTATTGTATCAACATTTAAGCTAATTGTTTCAGAGCTTGTATTTAGAAATCAGATTGTTGCGCAACTCGTGTTAACCAAGGTGCTCGGAACTAGCACACCTTTTAATGGTTCTTGACTTGAAATAAAAACGGACGATTCTTTTGAGTTAATTTTTACTGTTTTAATTACTTCTGCTCTACACGGTAGTAACAGAGTATTTTCGGAAACCGAATTGTGCGTTGGGATTTTTATAGAAAAGGTAAAGTTATTAGGTCTTAATACTAGAGAACCTTGTGAATCTTGAAAGTCTAAAATACAATTGAATTCTTTAATGAAATCTATTCCTAGAATGCCATCGCAACTATTTGAAAGTCATGTGGTATAATGACATTTTTATACCCGTTACTCGTAGAGTAAAAGGGTATATTGTATTCGTGCAAAAGTATGTAACAGCTAGAAGGAAGCGTTTCCGACCCCATAAAGTATATATATTCTTGATCAGGATCACTAGCCGAGTCGATCTAGCCATGTCTGTCTGTCCGTCTGTCCCTCTGTCCGTATGAACGCTGAGATCTCGGAAACTATAAAAGCTATAGGATTGGTATTTGGCATAAAGATTCTTGGAGCTCCTACGCAGCGCAAGTTTATTTCAAAAAGGTGCCACGCCCCCCCTAACGCCCACAATAGTTAATAAACGATTTTAAAAATTTAAATATTTCGGAAAAGTAAAAATGCAGTTTTGTTGTGTTTATCAATACCTATCGAAATGTAGAAGAAATTTTTCAAATCGGACCATTCGTTAAAAAGTTATTGCTGATCAAAGTTCATATCTCCATCTCCATCGCACTCCCTTTAGCCGAGTGACGGGTATTAGATAGTCGGGACACCAACCCGACTATAGCGTTCTCTCTTGTTTGTTTTAAGTTCCACAAGCGCTAAGCCCAAGGATTTTATAGAACCTTGTCCTATTCTTGTTATATTTGAAATTTTAGAACTTTCTAATTCGGGGTACTCTTGATTACATTGTTTAAGTAATGAAATCTCGGCTCCCGTATCTACTATTTAAGTTAAGTTTTTGTTGGTTTTTTCGTTTTTAACTTTTATAAAAAAACTGAGGCTAATATTGATTTTATATATTTTTACTGTTCTTCCTCTTCTTTTACCGTCAAGGGGTCCTTTTCGTTTTCCTGAGTAACCCTAACGCTTCTGTTGGAATTATTGCTTCCAGTAGAAGTACTCTGTGTATTACAGTTTGTATTATTTTGGTTATTGTTATTATTGCAGTTATTATTATTACTATAATACCGCGACCCCCTCTATTTCCCCTACCTCTGTAGGTGGTGTTTCCTCGGTAATTACACTGTGCAGCTTTTAATGCTTTTTAAATTTACCTCAATGAATGCTATATTTTTGGATTCGTTACGAATTTCCAAGTTAAACTGCGTTTTCCAAAAAGTTCCCCGACGCAAGGATTTTTAGCAAAAGGACCTCAAAGTTCGAAAAATGCTGAAATTGGCCAACTTTCCTAAGCTCTCAGAGGCAAACGGATTCATGGTTTGATTCGATGTTAAAATTGTTTAAAATATACACTCTTTATCTTCAAACCCCATACTTAGAATAATTTAAGGATTTTTATTAAGGGAGAAACAAATTTTAGAAAACATAAAAGCATACAGCTGCGGTCAAAATAGTAGCAGTGTTGCCGCCCTGTGCTTTTAAAGGTTTGTTTTTGTAATTTATCTTCTCCTGGTAATAAACCTTTATTTGTCGAGAACGATGTAAGGTTTTTAGATTTTTTGGACAATTCTATTTGGTGAAATCCGGACATTAGGTCCAAGCAAGAAAAGTATTTATCCCATCCTAACTGATCCAATATATCTTCTATGCGTGGTAATGGAAATTTGTCGGCTAATAATTTTTTGTTTACTTGTCTGTAGTCAACTACTAGTATCCATCGTTTTTCTGTTGAATTTGGTAGGCATTTTTTTGGAACTAACAATAATGGACTGTTATATTCTAAAATTGATGGTTCGACTATACCATCTTTTATTAAATTATCGACCTGTTTGTTTATTTCTGGTTTTTCACTTTCTGCATTTCTACAATTTTTTATATATACGGGTGTTTTATCGCTTAAGCGAAGCTGTTGTTTATAAAAATTGTTAGCTGATATCGGCTCCGATTCAAGACCGAATATATCACTATAAGTTTTACACAGTTCTGACAATTTTGTTTGCAATTGGGAAGGGAAACTAAGCTTTTTTAATACTTCTTTTGTTCTATCATTACTGTATTTGGATTTAAGTTCCTTGGGCTTTTGTATATCATAGTTTTCTAACGACTCGAATTTTATTGTATCAACATTTAAGCTAATTGTTTCAGAGCTTGTATTTAGAAATCGGATTGTTGCGCAACTCGTGTTAACCAAGGTGCTCGGAACTAGCACACCTTTTAATGGTTCTTGACTTGAAATAAAAACGGACGATTCTTTTGAGTTAATTTTTACTGTTTTAATTACTTCTGCTCTACACGGTAGTAACAGAGTATTTTCGGAAACCGAATTGTGCGTTGGGATTTGTATAGAAAAGGTAAAGTTATTAGGTCTTAATACTAGAGAACCTTGTGAATCTTGAAAGTCTAAAATACAATTGAATTCTTTAATGAAATCTATTCCTAGAATGCCATCGCAACTATTTGAAAGTCATGTGGTATAATGACATTTTTTGTTTTAAGTCTCACAAGCGCTAAGCCCAAGGATTTTATAGAACCTTGTCCTATTCTTGTTATATTTGAAATTTTAGAACTTTCTAATTCGGGGTACTCTTGATTACATTGTTTAAGTAATGAAATCTCGGCTCCCGTATCTACTATTTAAGTTAAGTTTTTGTTGGTTTTTTCGTTTTTAACTTTTATAAAAAAACTGAGGCTAATATTGATTTTATATATTTTTACTGTTCTTCCTCTTCTTTTACCGTCAAGGGGTCCTTTTCGTTTTCCTGAGTAACCCTAACGCTTCTGTTGGAATTATTGCTTCCAGTAGAAGTACTCTGTGTATTACAGTTTGTATTATTTTGGTTATTGTTATTATTGCAGTTATTATTATTACTATAATACCGCGACCCCCTCTATTTCCCCTACCTCTGTAGGTGGTGTTTCCTCGGTAATTACACTGTGCAGCATTTTTAATGCTTTTTAAATTTACCTCAATGAATGCTATATTTTTGGATTCGTTACGAATTTCCAAGTTAAACTGCGTTTTCCAAAAAGTTCCCCGACGCAAGGATTTTTAGCAAAAGGACCTCAAAGTTCGAAAAATGCTGAAATTGGCCAACTTTCCGAAGCTCTCAGAGGCAAACGGATTCATGGTTTGATTCGATGTTAAAATTGTTTAAAATATACACTCTTTATCTTCAAACCCCATACTTAGAATAATTTAAGGATTTTTATTAAGGGAGAAACAAATTTTAGAAAACATAAAAGCATACAGCTGCGGTCAAAATAGTAGCAGTGTTGCCGCCCTGTGCCTTTAAAGGTTTGTTTTTGTAATTTATCTTCTCCTGGTAATAAACCTTTATTTGTCGAGAACGATGTAAGGTTTTTAGATTTTTTGGACAATTCTATTTGGTGAAATCCGGACATTAGGTCCAAGCAAGAAAAGTATTTATCCCATCCTAACTGATCCAATATATCTTCTATGCGTGGTAATGGAAATTTGTCGGCTAATAATTTTTTGTTTACTTGTCTGTAGTCAACTACTAGTATCCATCGTTTTTCTGTTGAATTTGGTAGGCATTTTTTTGGAACTAACAATAATGGACTGTTATATTCTAAAATTGATGGTTCGACTATACCATCTTTTATTAAATTATCGACCTGTTTGTTTATTTCTGGTTTTTCACTTTCTGCATTTCTACAATTTTTTATATATACGGGTGTTTTATCGCTTAAGCGAAGCTGTTGTTTATAAAAATTGTTAGCTGATATCGGCTCCGATTCAAGACCGAATATATCACTATAAGTTTTACACAGTTCTGACAATTTTGTTTGCAATTGGGAAGGGAAACTAAGCTTTTTTAATACTTCTTTTGTTCTATCATTACTGTATTTGGATTTAAGTTCCTTGGGCTTTTGTATATCATAGTTTTCTAACGACTCGAATTTTATTGTATCAACATTTAAGCTAATTGTTTCAGAGCTTGTATTTAGAAATCGGATTGTTGCGCAACTCGTGTTAACCAAGGTGCTCGGAACTAGCACACCTTTTAATGGTTCTTGACTTGAAATAAAAACGGACGATTCTTTTGAGTTAATTTTTACTGTTTTAATTACTTCTGCTCTACACGGTAGTAACAGAGTATTTTCGGAAACCGAATTGTGCGTTGGGATTTGTATAGAAAAGGTAAAGTTATTAGGTCTTAATACTAGAGAACCTTGTGAATCTTGAAAGTCTAAAATACAATTGAATTCTTTAATGAAATCTATTCCTAGAATGCCATCGCAACTATTTGAAAGTCATGTGGTATAATGACATTTTTTGTTTTAAGTCTCACAAGCGCTAAGCCCAAGGATTTTATAGAACCTTGTCCTATTCTTGTTATATTTGAAATTTTAGAACTTTCTAATTCGGGGTACTCTTGATTACATTGTTTAAGTAATGAAATCTCGGCTCCCGTATCTACTATTTAAGTTAAGTTTTTGTTGGTTTTTTCGTTTTTAACTTTTATAAAAAAACTGAGGCTAATATTGATTTTATATATTTTTACTGTTCTTCCTCTTCTTTTACCGTCAAGGGGTCCTCCTCGTTTTCCTGAGTAACCCTAACGCTTCTGTTGGAATTATTGCTTCCAGTAGAAGTACTCTGTGTATTACAGTTTGTATTATTTTGGTTATTGTTATTATTGCAGTTATTATTATTACTATAATAATGCTACCCCCTCTATTTCCCCTACCTCTGCAGGTGGTGTTTCCTCGGTAATTACACTGTGCAGCATTTTTAATGCTTTTTAAATTTACCTCAATGGATGCTATATTTTTGGATTCGTTACGAATTTCCAAGTTAAACTGCGTTTTCCAAAAAGTTCCCCGAGGCAAGGATTCTTAGCAAAAGGACCTCAAAGTTCGAAAAATGCTGAAATTGGCCAACGTTCCGAAGCTCTCAGAGGCAAACGGATTCATGGTTTGATTCGATGTTAAAATTGTTTAAAATATACACTCTTTATCTTTCAAACCCCATACTTAGAATAATTTAAGGATTTTTATTAAGGGAGAAACAAATTTTAGAAAACATAAAAGCATACAGCTGCGGTCAAAATAGTAGCAGTGTTGCCGCCCTGTGCTTTTAAAGGTTTGTTTTTGTAATTTATGTTCTCCTGGTAATATTGTATTGATTATAATGGTACTATTAGACGAATTGGATAAGAAAAGCGACAACAACAAACTTCTAAAAACACAGGGCGGCAACACTACTACTATTTTGACCGCAGCTGTATGCTTTTATGTTTTTCGACTATGTTTTCTAAAATTTGTTTCTCCCTTAATAAAAATCCTAAAATTATTCTAAGTATGGGGCTTGAAAGATAAAGAGTGTATCTTTTAAAAACTTTAACATCGAATCAAACCATGAATCCGTTTGCCTCTGAGAGCTTAGGAAAGTTGACCAATTTCAGCATTTTTCGAACTTTGAGGTCCTTTTGCTAAGAATCCTTTCGTCGGGGAACTTTTTGGAAAACGCAGTTTAACTTGGGAATTCGTAACGAATCCAAAAATATAGCATCCATCGAGGTTAATTTTTGATGCTGCATAGTGTTATTATTGTTGTATTTATTGTTGTAATACAAAACAGCGTTTGACTTTCCTGTAGCTTCAGTACCACTGTTGACGAACTTGGTTACGGCTTCATTAATATCCGCAATCGTTCCCGCTTGCATTATGAGTTTCACCTTATCTAACTAGCAGTTAGTTGACATTGCTTTGACAGCGCTTTGGGTGCTGTATTTTGATGCAAATTCTAATGGTAAGCCATCATTGACATAAGCTCATTGGAGGGCCCTTTGTTAAATCTTCGACTTCCTTAGCATATACTGTAGCTGTTTTATTTTTTTGCTGTAAATTCATCAGTTTGGCAGATAAAACTTCTACTGATTCTCCTTTGACCGTTTTTGTCAGTTTACATATTATGTCAGCGATGTTGCTTTCATCTCCTATCAAATTGCGAGCGTGTCCTTTTAGTTTTGTTTTTATTAGTTGGACAGCGATAGGTTCATAGGTTTCTTTGCTAGTATCTACCAATCTTAGGGTATCTAAGAAACTTCGCAAGTTTTCTGCTTTGCCGACGAACTCAGGTATGAGTGACGACGCAGTTTTTTAAAAATTGAACGTTGGTTTGAGTCATTGTTATGACCTCTTCGTCAATCTCGATCGGAGGTAAATTGTCGGGTTCCACTTTTATTGAGTTGTCTTCGATTTCTGAGGGATCAGTGAACCCAAAAAAATCTTCTTTGTCTTCTTCTAATAAAATGTCAGCCAACGATTTGTTGAAGTCTGAGTTTTGAGCTAAATTTAAAATGCTAAATGCTAAATCGATCTCAATTTGTGAATGAAAGTTTTTTGGTATTTTAAATGATACACCATACTTTTTTTAGGCTCTCGATAATACCACGATTATACTTTCATGTTTTTCTTTTCTGAAAAAAATTCTTTATTTTTGCTGTTCGGTATTGGAACGAACTTCCCAATGGATTAAAAATAATTAAGAGCGAACCGAATTTTAAATCAACATTAATTATACACCTTCAAAACCGTTAATATAATGAGAGAAATTAGTTTAAATTAGTTTAAGTACCCCCAACATCAGTTTAAATTTGTAAAAACTATATGTTTCAATCAAAATTTGTATCCCATTTTGTTCATTTTCTTTATTTTGTTTTATGTATGTTATATATATTCGTTTCATTTATTATGCGTCTTTTCTTTGTAACTGTCTTTAAAATACTCTGTTTTTTTTTAAGATTATTTTCTAAATTATGCTGACAAAAAAGTATTGTAATTCACGTGATGTGCTAATTAATATATAAGTTAAACTTGTAGTGCTAAAAAGAGTTAACCTATTCGAAGTAACGGCTATTGCTCTTCTAATTTTGTTTGTGTTTAAAATTATGTCGGACAGGTGTTTTAGCACTGTCTCTTCTCTTATGTGTGTGTTTTTATTGATACACTTATAGCTTTTTAATATTGTTTGCCTAAAGCAAATGAGTATTTAAAGCTACTTGTAGACATCGACAGAACTTAGCGTTTTAAAAATATTAGACACACGATGTTCTCTTTTGTTCAGTTTTATTCCAAGTGCTGTATGAGCCAATTCGCCGTGGGGCTAAAAAAAGCTAACAGCGATCAGGGTTGCTTCGAGTGCAACTTAACATAAATGGTTTACAGGGTTGGTTAACATGATAATAAATTCAAAAGAAAGCCGTTACATGTCGAACCGTTGGAGGTATTTTGATTAGCGATTTCAGCAGGCTGTGCCCCGCCTCACAGCTATCTGTGGCGCAATATGTATCAGCTGTACAAAATTCAAAATACTATGAAAAATAAGATAAGCAAATGAAATGACTATACATCGCCCGCGTTGAAGAGCTCCAGATCTTCAATCCAATGGTATTGGGGATAGATAGTGAATTGCTCGCTTGTAGGTTCCGCATTTGGTCTTGACAACTGTCACTCGCACCTTGCCGTCGGTCCCAGCGATCACTTCTGTGACGACGCCGAGTAACCACATCTGGGGTGGCAAATTATCCCCTTTGATAACGACGACGGTTCCAGTCTTGATGTTTGCGAGATCCTTTGTCCATTTGGCCCTTTGTTGCAATCTTGTGAGGTAATCACGAGACCAATCTCGCCAGAAACGTTGCTTGATTGCCGTTACGAGTTGCCACCGCTGCAGGCAACTCAGATTATCCTACATCGATAAAGGCAACTGTACTGGTGGCAATGTAGCGAGGGTGGTGCCAACGAGAAAGTGTGCAGGAGTGATAGGTTCCCCATCGTTTGGGCTGTTGCTATCTGCGACCAATGGACGTGAGTTTAGCATCGCTTCGACCTCGACGAGCACAGTCTGGACTTCGTCTTCCTTCAACAGAGCGTTTCCGACTGCTTTGATGAAAAGATGTTTGGCGGACTTCACAACCGCTTTCCACAAGCCCCCAAAATGGGGTGCTCGTGGGGGTATGAAGACGAAATCAAAGTGGTGAGATCCGCCGAGAGTGCTGTACCTTTCCTTGTTATCTGCGAGATTGGCTTTGATCTCCTGAAGCATTCTTGAGGAACCCACGCAATTTGTTGCGCTGTCGCAGTACAACTTTTCGAGAGGTCCGCGGTAGAAAGGAGTTAGCCGTAAGATCCTTTACAAGTTCTAGATGAATAGCTTTTGTCGAGAAGCAGACAAAAACTGACACGTACATTTTAAGTGGGGTTTTGCCGCGGATTCCTAATGACACTCTAATTGGGCCGAAAAGATCCACCCCGCTAACTCTGAATGGCCGACTGCTTAGAATGCGATCAGCCGGTAGATTGCCCATTATTTGAGAATACAACCTAGGCTTGTATCGAAAGCAGTGAGTGCATTGCCGTACCACACCACTGCATTTCTCTGCAGGATTGCAACTAGTTGGCACATGTCTCCAAGTTGCAGTTGGGGCGAGTTCATGAATGGCTGACCCTGTTGGCTACGAAAGTTTTGAGGGTTGAGAGGCTTGTGCGTAACCAAAAAAGAACTACTTCGGAATCTTACCACATTACTACCTTGTCTACTTTAAAATTTATTCATTTCTGGACATCGCTCCAAAGTTTAGCAAGTAGATGGGCTGTGCAAAGTTCTAACCTCGGTATGCATAGGCGGTTTATTGGCGAAACTTTCGACTTTGCTGTCAATAAAGTTGTTTTGATGCCCTCTGTAGTCACAGCACGGACGTAGATACAGCAACCATATGCATCTTCTGATGCGTCCGCAAATCCGTGTATTTGATAGCTGCCTGTTTGACTTGTGCCGACGTATCTGGGAATCTGAATGGACCCTATCTCTTGAAACGAGGAAGCGACTGCATTCCAACGCTTATACATCTCTGGCGGAATTTCTTCATCCCAATCTATCTTCAGCGACCAAAGTTTTTGAATTAAGATTTTGGCAAGCGTGTCGAGAGGACAAATCAAACCTAATGGATCGAACAGGCGAGATGCGAATGAAAGGATCGAACTTTTTGTTGGTGGGGCGTTTCCATCCAGTTCGAGAGTATTAAATTTAAACACATCCTGCTTTGGACTCCAAATAAGCCCTAAAGTCTTAGTGTCCCCAGTGTCGCCAAGAGGAATTTTTGCTTCTTGCAACGGACTTTCGCTAAGGTCGCAGTTTGCTGCCCATTTGGCCAGCACAAAGCCAGCAGATTCGAGGATCTGTGAAATTTCCTGTTTTAGTGATTTAAGATCGTCCAGGAATCTGCTCCTGATAGGAGATCGTCGACATAAAAGTCGTCGACTATTGCCTGTGATCCTTTCGGATGCGATTTGGCAAATATTTCGCTTAACTGTTTTAAGCAACGTATGGCGAGAAACGGAGCACTAGCGGTGCCATATGTAACTGTGTTAAGTCGAGACAGTTGTAATGGCTCTTCTCGGCTGCGCCGCCAGACAATCATTTGAAACTCTCGATGAGTCTCCTCTACTATCACTTGTCGGTACATCTTGGTGATGTCGGCGGTCATGGCAAATGGCCGTAAGCGAAATATCAGCAGGGTTGCGTACAAGCAAGGCTGGATTGTTGGACCCACCATAAGGAGGTCCTTTAGTGATAGTTGTGAGGTTGTTTTTGAAGAAGCATCAAACACCACCCTGAGCTTTACAGACGAGCTTTGAGGTCTGAGTATGCACTGGTAGGGGATGAAGTAGTGAGGTTTGCTGTCTGTTGCTGACATATGTCCTAATGACAAATACTCTTGCATGAAATCTGTATACATCTCAAGCATTGTAGAGTTGGCATACATGCGTC
>JBAMCJ010000273.1:0-26630 GCA_037075205.1 Drosophila prostipennis
AAGGATTTACCTTTTCCATCATGAGCCGAAGAGAATACTGCGCTTCAGAATAAACAGCACAAAAATAACGATACCAGAAACAGAGTGGATGTAGGTGACTCGTCATCGAGAGATATGACAGCCAAACTGGGGGAATTGTAAAGATTTGACAATGGGTAAACGAAATCCAAGATATATATAACTCCAGTAAAAACAGGAGAGTCGTAGAAAACTAAGGTAACTGTGACAGGAATAAAGAGGTGGATATACAACCACGGATTATAATTTATATTATCTTGGCGCTTACGGTACTTCGGCCGAGCTTAAACGTTTTCAGTTCCCTTTTCACTTTCAGAACTTCCCTGATCGTCAAGATGAACATGATTAGGTTGTAGGTCATTAGGATCGCTCCCGTCCAGTTTCGTAGATCAGGAAGGACCAGCCGAAACCTATAAATAAAAGGAAATATTTTATTAGTCACCGTAAGAAGGTAAATAAGGCTCACCCACTTTGTAACCGGCATTTAAAAATTCCACCATCGGGCCTATATTCAAATATATCGGGATCGGCCTTCCACATCTGATCTAGTGCAAAGATAGACTCCAGTTAGCAAAGCTCCAGTACCAAAAATAAAGACGCCATAAGTAACAAATTGATATCGGGACTCTGATGATATATTTTAAAGGAACGCTATCCTCTTCCACACGAGACGACTGATGGCACAGAGCCAAAGACTATCACTCAGCCTCAAAAAAAGCACACAGTACCCTGCAGAAGATCGGAGTGTCAACCTTATTAATTGCCTTCCTAAAGATTCACTTAAGTAAAATCAAATCAAACTATTTACCTAATAAAGGATTGATAACGCTGGAAAAAGTAACAAATACATTCCATAGCAATATACAATTGGTTATGAGCCTGCATGAAATGCAGCAGATAAAGCATTTCCCTGGCAGGTTCCGAATCTTTTTAGGTAGAGATATACTATGATTGTGATTATATAGCACACCTGGGAAAGAATAATGACTAGGAAAAAAATAAGGAAATTATAGGTAAAACAGAAAATTATAAATATAAAACGTTATTACATTCTCTGTATGCCGGCAGTATGTCAAACTTGTTATAGGAATAAACAATCCATTTTGACTTTGGGAAATCCGAAGAAAGCTGTTGTGGATAGAGGCAGTAATTCCCTTGTCAATTGTTCTGTTGTCAGCGAATTGGCGACCAACGCTTCCGTTCTAAAGATTTCGAATTAGGCAGGGGAATATTCGAAGCATTAAAATGCAAACCTTAAACAGAATTAACCCATCTCTCTCTAGACTTTTCCATAAAGGACAGGCGTGGAATTGTCTCCTCAACACGATCAGATCGGTTGATACGGACCGTGCCTCTGTCGATCCGTCCTCGAGGGTCACGTTCAGGTAGGGATTTACCCGTGAAATCTCTTTCTCCAGACCATCAATGCACTGGCCATTAGCCATATCCCTACGTGCGCAGCACATCCGGAGGCAGGGCCTCAACTTGCAGACACAGGCCCTTAAATGACTTTTCACTGGTTCCTGGGATCCGTCGGGTAACTCCATGAAGTCATATATACCAGTTAGGTGGGCAGGAATCACGAGGTTATCATATTGGTAGAAATCGTTTTCCCGTTTTATGTGTGATATGTCTACCGTATCCAAGAAGCTGCAGTTTGGGATAACCGCCTTGGATTTCTCCAAGCTCAAACAAAATAAAGTGAGAGCCAAAAACTTCATTGCTTACGCGGATATTCGATTACGACTGACTCAAAAACTCTCATTGCCTAAGTTTATATACAAATTCGATCTGATTGTAGAACCAATCACATAAATCCGTCCTTAATCATTTATATATAAACAACACTGAATCGAGTTATCGCTATAAAATTATTCCCCTGGGATCTTAGAAATAGCCGAATTTTATATATTAAAGAGAAACAAATACTGTGCTCGATGCCGGATGTAGCAGCAGTGCATTTTTGAAAATAGCTTTTTTATTATCATAAACCAATTTATAAATTTTATCAATGTATAATTTCTGTGGTTCAGAATTTGTGTGCGTAAGAAAACAAATATAACTTTGACTCCATCACGATTAAACCATGAATGAAGTTATGTATTCGTTGAAACTGAAAACAGATTAGGACAACCAATACCAAGTTCAGAATCGTTTCTCCTAATTTAAGTAACAATTTTATTTCTTATCGAATGTAAAGAATCGTATACATTTAATACAAGAATAATTAATAATAAGTTAGCTCTCCATGTCCTCAACATCGTTTGACTCGCTTTCCTGCCAATTATCAATGGTATAGTAGGCTTTCTGGGCAATTTCATCGTCCAGCGTTAGTTCGCCCAGGACCAGAGGCCCCAACTCCTTTTTCACCATCACTTCCTGCCAAAACTCTTTCTGTTTCTTGACCAGCGTAATCTTTTTCAGCTCTTCGGTGAACTTGTCGTACTCCTGAAAGGTGTTAAAGTCCATACAGCTTTGCCGGTAAAGGGTAATTATTTCGCCCAGCTGCTCGGTGTTGAGTTTCTTGCGCTCCAGAAGCGTGAGGATTACCACCCGGGTATCGGCAGCCAGAGCCTGAAAGCGGGCATCCCGCTGGGTGGCATTTGTGATGGATCGAACGCTTGCTAGGATGCGCGTGAAATCGGAGCCGGGATTGGTCAGGCTCACGCCATCCGATGGCATCGGGATCTCTTTCTCCGCTGGTTCCTGCTTGATGGGCACTCCATTTTCTGCCTGTTCCTTGGCCAGCTGTTTTTCTTGCCAGGCGCGACTATAGCGCAGTGGGAATAGCTTCTTCACGTTGGCGGCCGCCCTCTTGGACTTCTCCTCCAGGGGTTCAGGGACTCGCCAGAAGACGTCCGCGAAATTCTTGTCCTTGAGCATTTCATTATCCTTATTGTCTCTTTTGATAACCTTTCGCTCCAGAACGTCCATCACATTCTGCTCAAAGATGCTGGGCAGTCCGTCGAACGGAAGCAGATCATTTTGGGGCCATGGACGTGGTTGCTGCGTGTCCTGCAGAGTGCATTCCAGATCGGTGTTATCGATTAGCTCGTCTATGGCCAGCAGCTGGTCCTCGCTGCACTGCGTCTTCGTCGTTCGCAGGGCGGGAAAGTCCCAGAAATGGTGCTGACTGGTATAGGAAACTTCCAGCATGTACAAAGTAGCCGGATTGGTATCGTCTGCTAGGCGGGGAAGCAGTACCACCATTTGCGGCCTATTAAACTTGGCGCTGAAGATCTTCCAGCAGATGATGGCCCGATCCGAAGCGATCAGGGCTCGCACCAGAGCGTCCATTTTGATAGCTGCGTTTTGGTTGTTCTTCTGGTGCACCATTAGGTACAGGGACTCGCCGCAATAGTACTCATCCGGCACGGCATTCCGCTTGATGAACCCAAAGAAGTGTAGGCCTTGCGGATACGGTTCCTTTGGCTCCAGTACGTCCGCGTCATAGGGCACCGGAGTGCCGCCCAGCATGTAACCAGTCATCAGATCCTCCGGCAGCGGCGTCACTTCGCTGCCCTTGATGAAGTGCCGCGTCTCCCGGGTAACCGTTTCGTCCTCCTCCGCCCAGACCTTTACCAGCTTTACGGGTGTCAGGTTCTTCATGGCGATCATGCCCTGCAGGCTGATGCTGATCTTGCTGCCGATGTGCAACTTGGCGTTCCACACCCAGGGTCGTCGATTGGTCACCTTGAAAACTGTCCGCAGGGCCTCCTTGAAGCTGCACAGCGTGGCATTGCAGCGCGGCACGAGGCTAAGGACGTGCTTCTGGTTGTCCAGCTCATCGGAGCCGCATTTCCGCGAGAAGTTGAAGATGGCCTGGGGCTCATTGGTCTCGGCATTGTCCTTGTAGGCTATGTTGTGGGTGCTGGGGAGTAAAAAAATGTATTTTTAGTGTTAGTATTTTAAAATTTAGTTTATTACTTAGAACTAGCGATAGATAGATAGTATAACAAATGAACGAAGGAAAGATCATTTGATGATGAAATACATGTGATATATGATAAATGATGAACCATTGATGAAGAAGATATATGATTTAATATACAAAATAATATATTTGGATATATGATAAATGATGAACCATTGATGAAGAAGATATATGATATAATATACAAAATAATATATTAGGCTTCAAAGAGTAAATACTATAATGGGACTGCTCACCCCACAATCAAATCAATGTTCTCCTTCAGCAATATATCCCTGATTTCGTTGAATTTATCGAATTCCTGCGGAAAGTCATTGAAATCGAAGAGCAGGAGAATCCTTCGTCTGGCGGTCCTTAAACTACAAGGGATACTTTATGAAATCAACCGGTTGAATGATGCATTATTCCACATACGTAAGCGCGGTTTCTTGGAGCTGCAGTGCCGCCTCAAGGCCATCTAACCACTGTCCCTCCTCGCAGGCTGTTTTATTTACAAATTTAAAGAAATCCAGCAGGAGCTGCCAACTGCAAAGTTTGGGCTCTGCAAATTGAACCACATTTGGGTGGATTACTTTTTCTTCCCCTTTTCCGCATTAACGTTGGTGTCGCAGCCCACCAGGACGAAGGACACATAGTCCTTCTTATCGCACACGATCTGGGGAGGATGAAATTAGCATGGTTTTCGGAGCACTGAAGGTATTTTACCCACTTTGTCCTTTAGAACCTCAGCCACAACCTTTGCCGATTTCAGTTTGAGTTCTTCGGCGGCACAAGTGCGCACATCTATCACTATCACAAGGGATTCCTGCAGATCAAAATAAAGTTAAGTTTCTATTTATTACAATAAACCATAAACCCACCTTGTTAGAAGCCATTAAACCAGTTTATTTATAGAAATATGCAATTTTTTGAATATTCTGCGCAGAAATTTCACAACACAACAGTATGACCTTTTAGTCGATAACACAAATATGCCACTAATGATAATCGATTAATTTTAAAAATAACTTTTATTTTCTTATTACCACTGGATATTTCCGTTATAAATAAAATAAAGTAATTTAGACAAAAGAAATATTAGATAATAACCGAATTTTAGTAGTCTTGCCATTTCAATTCTGTTGCAATACGTTTAATCATTTATCGATAGTTGCAACACCGCGTTGCCAACTATAACATAGCTAACGGTTACATTTGAAAGACAATTTGATTTTTGTAATTATTAAATAGGATATATTTTTGTTTGATGTTCAAAATTCAGGTGAAATAGTTAACAATATTTTCTTATAATTCTCTAGACCTTCCCGTAAGTCTGTAGCTTTTCCAGATACTCGGCGTTTTGGCTTAAATGATTGAAAATCAAATTCGTATCCAGGACATTTGTGGCAGGACCTCCATATTCTGCCGGCAGACTCTCATAACCAACCATTTCGCGCAGTTTGCTCAGGTTTTTGCCATCATGGGTAAAGATCTACGAAACAGAGCGATTAATGGGTTTAAATCACAATGAGGCACGTTACTCGTACCCTTTCCTTAAACTCCTTGTTCATGAAGGGCATAAAAAGCGTGGAGGTCACGTGCATGAGAAACCCGCGCTGGATAATATGTACGATTCGCTGGCTGAAGGGCAGGACTCCGTTCTTTTCGTTTACCACCTTCATAAAAGCTGGCGAAAATTGCCGCAAAAAATTCCGCGTTGTCCTGGGAAATTCAAGTTAAATTAATATTTGTTAAATATAGTAAAATGTTGTAAAAAAAAACGTAGAAGCAAAATATTTCTAACTTTTGACCTACTTTATTTATACTTTAACAAATTTTAAGATTAAAGGAAAAATGAAGTATTCAAATAAATTACTTTTTCGTTAACAGAATGTGGTAATAAAATAATAATCAGTTAAATTTAAAATTTACTCTAATCACTAAAGGATTAAAAAATAAAGCCGGTAAAACAGTTATTCAAACTCCAGTTATTATAAAATGGTTTCTAGATCGACATATTCATTGCAAAAAGATTGGAATTAAATAACAAAGTTATCAATTAAAACATCTTTAAATTTTTTGGCTAGAACTGTTTCTTTTCTTCTTTTTGTTTGGCTTTTAAGATAAAAATACTTTTTTTAATCGTAAGAACTCGGGAATTTTACTATAAAAATAGATTTTAAATAGTTTGTAAACCTTGAAGAATATTTATTGACTCACCCTTGTAGGTCGCAAATGACTGTGATGCCGTTCTCCTGGACGCGTGGCAGCAGCAGGAGCGACTCAAATATCAGGTCGTCCATCTCGACAAGGCTCTGCAGATAATCCGGATAGTTCTGGAACCCGTCCACCGTCTTGAAGACGACCAGAACTCGTCCATTTCGATCCATCTGGGGCATTACGTAGCGGCAGTGGGTGCCATAGAATAGCTGACGATAGTGCTCGATGGGATGGCGGGCCACCCAGGTGGGATGGCGCCTCTTGAAGTCGTAGTAGGCGTGGATGGCCTGGAAGGCCTTGATCGTATCCCAGCGCGTATAATGAAGGAACTTGGTCAGCAGGGTGTCCTCCGTGCCCACCACTAGATCATCGCACTCTGAAATACATTGTTTTGTTCAGAGTTATCAATAGGTATTTCCCCACAGCTTTTTGCTTACTCTCCACAAGCTGCCTGAGTTGCTTGATTTTGAAGATCTGCTCCGCCGAGTGATCGACTCGGGCTGTGAGGAATAGCATTTTAGGCTTTGAATTTTGAACAAAAAACAAAAAACGTCCAAAAGTATTTTAGAATTTTGATTGATGGCTTTTCAACGGCCAGAAGTTTCACTTTTTCCCAATCAATCCGCTGGCGATACGCACTCGCAACGCAAACGACGCTCACTGACTAAAATATCCATGAAATCTGATTTGGTATAGATGGTTTATTTGTTTTATAACCGGTGCGTGCTCGAAATTTTAATGGTCCGCAATCGCTTTGAAATATAAACCTAATCATTCAACTTGAACTTGCCTTTTTTGGCTGAGTATCAGTTATACAATTTCAATCAATAAGTATTAAAGTGTTAGTGGGAAAATGTGTTAATATAAAAATGCATTTCTTATAGTTTTCTGCATTTTAAATTAAAAAAAAATGTTGTTTCTTACATTTTTATAATCGTTACTCCAAGATAAAGATTTTTTTAAAGAGTTCATAAAATTTTGTTTAGATTATTAATTCAATTCGGACCATTCAAATAAAAGTTTTTTGCCGCTAGGTGTCGCTTTGCAGATAGCATAAGTATCTCCATTTCCCTCGCACTCCATTTGGCAAGGTAAAGGGTAACCGATAGTCGAGACTCTTGACTATGATTTTCTCTCTTGTTTTTTATAAATTTAAATTTATGAAAAATCCGAGAGTACTTCAACCGATGATTTCTAATATTGCTAAAAGCTTCTTCTTTAGGGGAGTCATCAAGTTGACCTAACCACGTATTCAAGCCACAATTCATTTAACCCGGGTGCTGAAAAAAAGTCAAGTCGAAAAGTAGGAAAAGTAGTCAACAAAACGCGAAAGGAAACTATAAGTACGATAATTGAAGAAAATGTCATCTACACACGATGCTACGTGACTTAATAATGCCCCTTGTCTGTTCATAATAACGGTCACAACGTGTTGCTCCGTTTATATGTACATATATATGGTATATATATATATATCGACACTTTAGTTTCTTTTTCTTAGCTTCTTTACTTAATTTTCCATTTCATTCAGGTTTCCGATCGACTTGTAAAAGTTGAGCGGTCAAGAAAAACTAAATATAGTTTTCTAATTGGTGAAGTGTGAGCACATTTAGAGAGAGACAGGTAGATGTCCATCAAAGACCGTTTCCAAGAGTGCTTAAATCGTGACTTTGATAGAAATGTTCAAATTAACATTGCACTACGAATATTAAGTTGATATTAATTGATTTTTGTTATTGTGATGGCATTGTAACTGCTTTACCTTTCTAGTGGATTGTAATTGTGTAAATGATTGGCAAAACAATAAATAAATATTAAATATAAACTTGCTATTTTGTTTGCTGATTAACTCAAAAATTAAATGAGATACCTCCACCTCTAATAAATAAATTTCACGGTTAGGTAATTAAAAAATTTAATTTGTACCCCTAATTACTATCACTGTTGCTTGAAATCAATTTGGACTTTGACAATTCATAACATTTCGGTTGACTGGAATGCAATTTGCATTCATTTCAATAATTTAACAACATTCCCTCCCCTTTTTGGGCGAATCCCCATGAATAACCGCTGAAATTTGTCTCCCCTTTGATTTTAACCAATTGATGTAATTCAAATTAGTACTTTTGCAAATATTTCGGCTGTGACTTTTTATAATAATCCAAAATCTATAAATAATGCATTTAATTTAAATGGTAAATAATAAACATTTGGTTTTTGTGGTTTGTTTTTGGCCAGTGAGTAGCGATTGTTTGCACGCTGATTAAATTGCGGTCACCTGGATTGCAGACCCCTTATGTTAGTAATCAAGTTTTACTTATTCACTAAACAACAATTTGGTTTATTAGGAAAGTAAATAATAAATAAATAAAAATAAAAAGAAATATGTATATTTTGTTTTGGTAAATTTTAAAAAATTTAGTATATACCAATTTGCAATGGTTAATTCGTGCTTAAAGCTATTTATACCCGTTACTCTTAGATCAGGGTGACTAGCCGAGTCGATGTAGCCATGTCCGTCTGTCCGTCGTGTCTGTATGTCCGTATGAACGCTGAAGATCTCGGAAACTACAAAAGCTAGAAGGTTGAGATTTTCACACACATATTCTTGGGCTTCCTACGCAGCGCGAGTTTATTTCAGCCGGGCCATGCCACCTCTGCCTTACAATCGCCCACTAACGATATTTAAATGTGTCTGGCGCTTTCCCCTTTAAAGATTTCCGAGAAGTACAATTGGAATTTTATTGTGTATATTTATAGCTATCGAAATGTAGAAGAGGTGTTACCGTCGGACCATTCATTAAAAAGTTATACATAATCAAAAAATATTTTATATATCCATCTCCCTTCCACTCCTTTAGCCGAGTGACGGGTATTAGATAGTCGGGACACCAACCCGACAATAGCGTTCTCTCTTGTTTATTTTTGGATCAAGTGAAATTCTGTTAGAAAACTAAAAGGGAAACCGAAATCTTTAAAAATACCATCAAAACTGCCAGCAACAAATCACATTGACATGGCCTCCACAATGGTGACCCCGAAAGCTCCACCCACTCTCGTATATGTTGACCATCATAGACGAAAAACCCCCGGAAAAGAGAACAAATTACAAGTGTTGTAAAGTGTCATTTTTCAACAGGACGAGCGGGCAATGTAGAAATAATCATAATGGCCAAGCGCATGTTTGAGGCGAAATCTTGTAGGAACAATAGCAGAGAGCTCCCAAAAGAAGAAAAGTTGCAAAAAAGGAAAACAAGAAAAATGTGAGCAAATTTCGCTGGCACAAGAAAGGGCCGAAAAAGTAGCAAAAAACAAAAGAAAAAACTAAACCAAATTCCAATTTGTCAGGAATTTGTTCAATTTTAGTTTTGCGGTGGCCAGGGACCGAATGAGAGGACCCCGGAAATACACCTCCCCCCTCTCTTCAGTCGACCATCTGCATGCCCCACACGTGCCGCCATCGCCATGCAAAAAACCCATAAGCATAACGGTCCACCGCCACCACCCACTTGCCATTAAAGAGCTTCCACGACAAATCGCACACATTTAACACGCACCCTCTGGACCAGGAGGGGTTTTCGGGGGTGGGTTGGAGGCGGGTTGAAGGACCCCTGTGGCTGAAAAACTGCATACTTAACAGGCCCACAAAAAACCAGCAGGGGAAACAGCTGCTCGCAATGGCTCAAACAGCTTCGCCAACTGGCCAACAGAAAAGTACAATCGCTAGCGATGGGATCGAATGGTAAACAAGAAATCAAAATGCTGTTTGACCACCTAGAGTCATTTTCTTATCCCCATAAATTTGTTAACATCTAAAGGTAGTTTTCTTTAACTTAGAATATTTAAATTTTTACTGGTTTTTGATTGCAGAGAAAAGCATACAAATCAGTTAAAGCTTAAGAATTCGCGTACAAATCTAACTATTCTAAAAAATAAACCAAACGTTTGCTGAAAAAGAATTTTATAACGAATCAGTTTCACCTACCATACCATATTAAGTTAAAAAATTGTATAATTAAATATTAAAAAATGAATAAGAAAATAAAAGAAAAACAAAGAAAAAAACAAGAATTCGCGAATTTTGTGAACTCTATTTTATGTTATTTAATTATAATCAGCTGAAGAGCTAGATATTATGTACCTTAATTTCCTAATTTTTTCCGGTTACTTTAAAATAGCAAAACAATACGTACTGGGAAAACTCACGATTCCATCGCTATCTGATACCAAACCATAAGTGTTCTTTTGCCTGCGGCCTCCTAATGACATTTGTATGCCGTTGCAGACATGTGCAACTGTTGGACCCGAAATGAAAGATTCTACCGAAGGCTGCTTTCTCGCTTTTCACAAGCGCTGCAGTTTGGATTGCCAATTTTCCTGCTGTTGGGTATAAGAAATTGGCAAAGTTGGAGCTTTCGCCTCGGTAAGCCAAACCTGGTCCTATTCTGTCCTTTCCATTTTAATTTGTTTTATTGGCAATAAGCTCTGTCTACTGGCGATAAGCAGGGAAAATGATTGTTTGAATTTATGCTAAGTGCCGGTCAACGAAGATGCCCAATGGCGATTTTTTATTGCCCCAGCATAGGCAGCGAGTTACCTCTCACAACAGTTGATAAATATTTGCTATAAAAACAACAAAAAGAAAGTGAATCAAAAAATTGAAAAAAATAAAAATGCAAAACCACTCAATGGTCGTTGTCTTTGTGAACTGTTTTTCGGGGGGGAGAAACAGAAAAGGAGATTTTTGTTATTCTCCCCCAGGCAGCAACATCATATTCCCAACACCCAAAAAGCGACTCCCCTATGGATTTGTGGCTGTGGGGCTTACGAAATCCGCCAGCGCTGTGCTTCGAGAGTTTTAATTGAATTTTGAGTGGTGTATTTAGGGATTTGTTATTTATAATAGAAAGAGCACACAGCCGGGAGCTCCAAGGAAAATGGCATTGGAAAGGTCCGATAAAGTGTGCAGCGACATGAAAATGTTTTCGGGCATTTGAAAACCTTTACATTTAAAATTAAAATATAAAAAAAGGCTTAGAAATATGATAAGAATTTAAAAAAATGAAAAACAAATATTATGTTTAATTATAATTTCTTTATTTTAATATCACTGGAATAGCAAATCTTAAACATATATTTCATATTAAGATCTTGAGTAGGGTTTGTGGAAAACCCTTGGTTTTTTTTATATTATGACTTGAAATTATTGCAAACATTACATGTTTTTAAAAGTTAATAATCATTTCGCAGCAATAGACCATCCACAATTGTACAGCTTGGATCATATAAATAATTCCACTCAAACAATAGGCTATCATCTGCCAAGTAGTCATTAGAAGACGCATCCAGGTAAGATAAACCGAAATAATTTCAATTTTGCGACGTAGTGTAAGGGCTTTCAAATCAAGTCCAACATCCTTAAATAGTTGGTATATATCCTTATTGGCCAATTTCATAATCGAAGAGGAATATTTTAAAAGCAAGTGTGAAGTTTTGTTCGCAGAATACTGGGAAATAAAAAGAAATACATGATAGAACTAAAATGCAAGGCCAGTGAAATTTATAAATAAAATTTAAAAGAAGTTTAGTTTATATTTTCTGCTAATTGCTCAATTTATTATTTATATCAAAGTTTGACCTTCCTGTTTTTGTTGTTTTTATTTGGTCAATCTTTTAAAAACATTAAATTTTTAAACTAAACCCCTTGCAATGCATTTTGCTAGAGAAAAAAATGGGTAATCTCTTTCTTGGCAAAAACAAATGGTTGAGTATTATTGTTTGGTTCTCAACGCAAATTGTGTTATAAAAAGCAATTTGTTAGCGCCATAAAAGCTTGACCCCGTCATCCTTTTTCCAATTCTTTTCGCTTTTTATTACAGTCGATGACCAATTTGAAGAGCAATATGTGGGGCACCCCAATATCATTGGGAATCAAACCGGCCAACTGGTTTCCCCTTATAGTATATATCTCCCGGCTCCTCAATGGAATTTACAGCAGCTATTTATTTTTGGCCAACATTTGCGGCACATGTCGCACATGTGGAGTGGAGTCGAGTTGCTATGGCTTTGTTTTCCTTTTACGAGTGCGAGTGCATTTGTTGTTCATTTCATTTAAATTACCCTGTGGCTGACCTCCTTGTCACAACATGTCGGTTGGCGTCATATTGGAACTGTTTTGTGTCCCTTTCCGCAATCCACAATCGAATGCTCATTGAGTGAGTTTTTCCCCCATTTTTTCCGGTTTTTTCTTCTTTTTTTATTTTTATTTGAATTGCATGGGGGTTATTGTGGTTTTTTAATCAAGTTGTAGGTGAACAAATTTTGGCTAACCGATTGCTTTGTGGGGGCGTGTAATTCATTGTTGTATTTCGAGGGCAAATGAAATGCGGAATAAACTAAAAAGAATTTATTGTACAATTTTGGACAAAAGAAATGCAATATATTGCATTTCAAACTAGTTACCAATTCCATTCTTTGTAGGTTAGTTTACAAGTTGCCTTTTTGTATGATTTTGTAAGCTTACACTGATAAAAAAACGTTGTAACATTTTTCCCTATGTTTTTCATCCATTGCGGTTTTTAGTAATTTAAAATATGAAAATATTAAATTAAACAATTTTATTTAATTAATGGATTTTCATCTTTAATTTGAATTGTTTTTAACCCTACTTTAAATTTAACAAACGGACGAGAAAACGGCCCTATTTATGACTAACTCGATGTTAATATTTTCGTCATCGATTTAAATATTTTCAAATTAATCATTCCATTTAATATGTTTTGTATCAATTATGTAATATGAATCTTTGCATTCAATATGCAGATTTTTATTGGCGTAGAATTTTTTTAAATATTTATTTTATTGGGACGAGCCAAGTATTTTCAGACATATTTAATCTTCTTAAATAATTATGAACACATTTGATTTCAAGTTGTTTATGACTTACTTGCCAAACCATTGGCAAATAAAAGACCCATATATCTGCATACGGTTTAGCATACACATGGCACTTAAAAATTATGACATATTCCTTGGCGCAACACACTCAACCTCAACTGCGTGGAAAAGCATGAGTATAATACATTTTACGACTGCGTTATATGTCTGCCAAAGTATGTAAAATTATTATTTGTCTGACTGTCTGTGTGGGCTTGCATACTTTGTGCTTATTTCTGGCTGTCAGAAAGAACAGAAAAGGAAGAAAAAGATGTACTACGTTTTATTATATTTAAATTACACAAAGCATTAAATATAATTCACTCACTACGCTCCATTTACTAAGGCTATATGAAAGGCGCACACACGAAGGCATTACTGTCTGCGCACATAAGTATGCAACAACAAAATGCCGCTGAAAATCGCTGTAATACTTTTTCATCAATTATATGATGCGCAAAAATATATATGCTGAGATTTACAATATCAAACATGGCCAACACACACACACGCAGCCAGGGCTTTGGCAACACACATAGCACACATAAAAGCACAGATATATGCCGACATGCTCTAGATGGCAAACGCGTCATACTTTACTACTTACTAAATCCATTACAAAGTATTTACGTAGAAAATTGCTTTATATCTCTGCATATCTCTCAGTCGACGTCATCATCGTTGTTATATCCCTACGATTGTGTGTTGGTGTGTGTGTGTGTGAATATGGAAGTTCTGACAGGACGAACAAAAAAGTAAAAAGAATTTAAGTACGTGGGAATAATAGTAGAGGAAAAAATCTTTTTAGTGGCGTCGCACTCCCTGGGTAAATTCCTCCAAGGAACTCCTAAGGTAGTCGACATTTCCACCCCGCAGCCCAAATCGCCTTCCACGTTTGGAGGCAAAAAGGCTGTGTGCAGCAATTTATGTGATTTTTTCCTAAATGTCAGTGGCAAATAAGAAAATATTAAAATAGATTTGTGAACTCTGAGCGCAAAGACAATGGCTTGTCATGTACACTGAGAGTTTTTATAACTAGTGAGAAGCTTGCAGCGATAAAAATTATATAAAATATATTTCACATAAGTAAATATGGAAAATTAAATGTAAAGAAGTAACAATTTCAGGGTAAAATACAAAATTAAAGGAATCGACGTGTGCCCAATTCAAGATAGGCGTGTGACCGCAGGTATGCTTTGGGCTGAAAAGGCCTGATCTAAACAGTCCCCCAATTCTGTTATAAACAAGTTTAGATGTAAAACCATGCCAAAAATATTTGTTTCTAAAAAACCTAAACTATTTTCCATGAGTTCGTATAAATCCCAGACTTTCTACGAATTTTTTGTTTCAGTCTTACGAGACCTCTGATGATTCCCCTGCCAAGATGTTGACGGTAAATCACATCCAGCTTTTCTCTATCTCAGCCAGCATGCAGTCATAAAAAAAGGAAAGAAAAAGTATACCAAAAGCCAAAGTAGTAGGATGCTGGGCTGTGGAATGTTGGCGTAAGTGTGTGTAATTCATAGCGGATTTGCTTGCGGAGGGGAATTATTCATGCGCACTTGATTGTGCACACAACAATGGAGCTGATCGTAATCAGGGTTTCGTCATCATCATCATAAACTCCTCCAGCCATGGTCAAGAAATATGGTATTTCCCTTGGCAATGTGTTAATCTAATGATATATGTATGTATATCCCGAGGAAGAGAAAATATTTGTAATATTCTGATGGCTTCTTAAAAATGCATAATGACTTGTAAGAACTATATTCTGTTTAAAGATTTCTTCAAATAGTTTTCTAGGCTATAATCTCGTACAAACAACAATGAAAATAAATAAAACGAAAATACATATAACAAATAAATTTGTCGTGCAGCGGTGCAAAAAGGCAAAAGCTGCCTTGAATTGCACTACGAATCACTCTAGCGTGCTATCAATTACTGTGGCAAGTGTTGCACGTGCCACCGACACCGATCCGGTTAGAGGTCCTTCCCCGACTTGGGCCCACACACCCTGGCACCTTGGAGGTCCTCAGAGCTCGGAGCTCGGTGTTCGGTCCTTCCATCCAGCCAGGACAGCTTGCTCATCTCATTGTGTTCCTTGGCATTTGCTCGCTGGCTTTCTATTCCAATTTTTCCCTTTTCCAAATACCCTGTAGTTGGGGATTAAAAAGGTATGTTGTGTTTGTTCAAAGAAGTATTTTCAACGATTTCGATGGTGAGGAATCGATTACTTTCAAACGTGTTATAAAAAACCTAAAAGAATTAAGCAATTTTTTTTCGAACGAAATAATGTGAAAGGTTATGAAACTCGCAGAGATAAATTCGCGTGAGCAAAGAAATTGTTAATTGATGAAAAATGAAATGACATTAAATGATCTGCTTCTTACAAAAATTTACAATTAACAATAAATGCTTCTTACATTAACAAGTATTCTTGAATATATAATATTTTCACTGAGTATCCCAAAGTTGCATCCCTCGATGGTAAGTATCTTTTGGTTTCCTTTTCTAATTTCTTGTCGCACTTCGGTCGTTGTCTTGGCTGCACTAGTCCGGCGTTCTGTAAGTGGCATGAACATCGCTGCATTTTCTTGACAATTTCTCAGCTTTTTCTGCTGATGCTCTCCCTGCTTTTTGAATGCTTTCAATTGTTGCACAATTTTTTAATTTGCTGCGTGGCCAAAGAAATGAAAGAGTTGCCGTCGCACAGGGAATTTTAATCTAAAGTGGGCGGTGCAAAAAAGCTGCCCACGGAATTGTGAAATTTTAAACGTTTGCCGACTTTCTTCACATAAGTTTGTGTAGATTTTAATTATTGATCATTGCTAAGCCGAATCCCCAGCTATTCTTAGGCCAATTAAATCCACATTTGGTCACAAAATCCTGGATATTTCGACTTCAATATATGCATTTAATTAACCACAAATGAGCACACAATTTTCACATATTCAGCCCGCACTCGAATGCCAAACAACGTCATAATAACTCAGTCGGCCACAAAACAAAACAAAACAAACTTCACATGTCGCTTGTGTGCCAGCTCTGCATTTGAATTGTAAGGCTCTTGAGTAAATTGCAATTTAATTTTATGCAATTTGCCGAAAGGCCAAATGCTTAAATTGTATTGAAGCATAATGTCCTTAGGTCTACTAATAAGCCTAATCCCAAATGCTGGTGCTATTATAATTCAAAATAAGCCAAACATCGAAGGCAGTTTGTCAATGTATAGTGAGGCAACAATGTTCAAATACCCTTAAGGAATTAGTTTAGATCGTATAAAAGAGCAAATGTATTTATTTTGTATTTACTTGTTGAACTTGAAAAAATATAGAAAAAATATTAAATATATATTTTCCCTTGAAAACATCGATATTAATGAATCAGTATTGTGAAAATATCGATTATTTTCCAGCTATTTTTACATGTTGTACGTTTATTCCACAAAGCAGCTTTAATTTCATACTTTTAATTTAAAAATTGTGTGGTGTCAAGTAAGATCTCTTAGTTTATATGGCCAATCTCAGTAATCTTCCCGCATTAAATACCAAAATGTAATAAGCATTAAATTTCGTTGCAACCTGCAGTGGCAAGGAGAAAATACGAAAGATGACATCCAGTTGCAATTACAATGTAATTACAAGCGACAGACGGAGAACGTTTTAAATTTTGTATGTCTGAATCTCCAAAAGGATTAGGCACCATGAGGATGTGGATGTGGATGAGGAAGAGGATGCGTTCCATTTAAGCAGCAGATTATGCCATAAACATGGAATATGACCTGGCCCTCAATGTCTGCCATAAAATGGCGCTTAAAGTGTGGCACGTAATTGCTTCATACCCTTGTCTTTCTGCTTCTCTAATTGCCTCAAGTGTCTGGCCCTTTGTGTGATTTTAATTAGAATTAGGTTTCTAAGCCGGTGTTTTGATTCTTTAAGCGCACTCAACATGAGCTCGGTAAATACAAACTAAACCGGTAGCTAACTTCACCCAGATATCCGGAGATGTAAGGCAATCAAGAATTGGTAGTTGCTGTATCATTAATTTCCTGGTTAGCTAAACGCAGCAATTGCAGTTTCCAGCCTCAATTATCGGCAAATTTGCTGCAATGCATAAATTTCGATACGCACACTGGCCGAATTCAGAAATCATTGATTAGAGTTCTGTGGTGTTCTACTCTGTATTGCTCGACGACTGAGGAGTGGTAGTCTATATGGGGTTTTGGTGTATAGGTAATATATTTACACCCAAAAAGCAATTTTGGAATTGGCTAGTAATATCCATAAATATTTTTAGCAAATTTTGAAATAATAATGGAGCCTTCTTGGAAATCTTTAAGAGCAACTTCATAATAGGTATATATTGGTCAAAAGGTATATATACTCATATATGAGTATCGCTAGCGTTTTTACATATTTTTATAAAGGTGTCGAAAAGTATGCAACAAAATATGTTATATTATTGTAACTAAATTTAGGGCTACGAGCTTTAAGCCCCTTTAAGAGCCAACTTACATTCCATTCAAAAGATTCCCAATCGTGACACCACTAGAAGAACGAGACACTCAATCTGCTGTACCAATTGATAAAAACATGGCCCACAGACACCGCCCCAATCATTAAAAAACAAGAATGTGTGACATTTTGTCAGGCATAATAATAAAATTACAATTGCAGCTCGGCGACAAGCAATCCGGGGGAAAATGCGCCAAATCAGCGAAAAAAGCGGTGGGGCGTCTCTTAAGGAAATGTCAAATCAAATTTATTGACTTTCATTGTTCGTTGGAATGGAGGCAGTGACTCCGCGCTGGAATCCCGGGCTCATCGAAATGTGAAAAGCCAATGACAGGGGACGCAGGGCTAACAATGTGCACCTTTTTTTTTTTTGCTACAGGATCCTCTGTCTGGATTCTACTTGTGGCACTTGTCGATTTGTCCTGCACATTTCCCCATTCCCAATCCGTGTTTGTGCGCGATTAAAGCGCCGCTTAGCACGTTTGAATGCCTTTCACCCGGCTTTACCTCCGCCATTTCGGATTCTCCGATTCTCTGAGACAATCAGCAGAGCTTTCTTCCCCATTCCCCAGTCGGTATTACTATTTGTACACTGAACAAAATTTTTAATGAGTATTATAAATATCTTCGAAAATCCTAAATGAAGATCTATTTAAAATATTTTTTAAGCCTAAAAAATTGTCTAAAAATTTAAGTTGTAAAGGAACTCAGTTAACATTACGATAGCACCTTAAATAAATAGTTGAAACTACTAAAAATTATGATCACTCTAGTTTATAATGATTAGATTAGTATTAATATTTATAGAAATTAATAAAATTCAAGAAATAAAAAAAAACTGGATCCATGAACTTTTCTTAGATTTTCAATACCAACTTTTCTTGGATTTTTAACTTTTCTTAAATTTTGACTATCTATTTTTCTTGGGTGCGTGTCATAACGCCCGGTGTCATAACGCCCATAGTGTTAAGCATATTGAGTTAATGAGAATGCCGATAAGAGAATTACTGTTTGTTATGTTTGATATAACGCCCGCGGGCGTTATACCACCGGGCGTTATGACATGTACCCTTTTTCTCTCAGTATATTCTCGCTTGATTTCAAAAAACTTTGCACAATGCCTGCTGGCAGAGCTATAAAAATCATATGCTTCCCTTCATTGCAAGGGGTTGGCTTTAGTTTTTTGCAGCTCCGTCTATATAGCTGACTTTCTTTGTGCCCAGCTAAGTTTGACAATTATTTGCATTGTTCAGTGAAGTCGTTTGTTCAACATGCACATGAATCGGTAACTACAACATAAGTGAGTCCCTGGTTATAGTTCACAGTCGGACAAGTTGGGTTTGTTAGGCAGCGTAGCCCGACTCTATTGTGCACTGTCCATTGAATTTGCCGGCTGGAGTATTAGTACGTAGAGCCAATCCGACGAAGAATAAAAAGTGCCCAGGAGATGAAATCGAGTAGTGTTTTGTTGCGTGAAAAGGGATGCTTTGCCATGCTTTATTGTTTTATCAGTAGGTCAGTGAAGCAGGCATGGGTTTAGTAAAATATTTTAATAAAAAAACTCTATTTTTGGGATCCTTTAAATCTGACTTCAATGGAAAATTTGTGTAAAATATAATTATAAGTAAAAATACTTTTAGCATCAAAGAGAAAAATTCGTTTAGATTTTTCCAAACCCAATTTAAGCCACATTCATTTCAGATTTTGAAGCAACAGTTTTCGCTTTATCCAGGAAAATCACTTTATAAAGTCGTGCTCTTGTCTGGTTTCTGCAACCAATTTTCTTCACACGAATATGCAAAATGAATGTTCTTCGCTTGACCCGAAAGCCTGTTGCCTTTTGTCATTTGAAATTCCGTCCAGGATGAGCAAGAGCAGCGGCCGGTTGCCAAAAAACGAAGTGAGTCCTTTTAGGAGAATTTCTTTTTCAGCCTCGCCATTTTAAATGGCTCTTTCCGGTTCCGGTTGCGTTGCGTTACGTTACGTTTGACTTGCCTGCACGTAAATTTCGTGCCATTTTGGGCAAGAGAATTCGGGGGCGGGGGTTCAGTGGGCGGGTTCTCAACTGCTTCACTCATGTCGGCGGTAAATTTTAGTACAATGCATATATAATCTTTTTCACTTATCTTTGCATAGTTTCCTTTTGCTGCAGCCGAAAAACTTTTTACGGTCTGAGGTTAAAAGTGGCGTCATACATTTTCAGGCACCCTAACGCCCCTAACCATCCAACCATCCACACCCACTGCATATAACTCGAGATTCGCGGCGCGTTGAGAGCTATGTAATGAATGAAAAGTTGGCTGGGGAGTTGCAAAAGGTTGTGGCTGCAAAAGGTGCACAGGCATCGCAATTTTTGCTGAATGGCTTGGTTTAGTTTTTGTACTTGTCGACAATCTTGTGACAGATTTATGGGTTAATTATTGCAAATGGTGCTGCGGAACAGGAAATAAAGAGGCACAACTAGAATCTAGTTCGTTTGATTGCACATATTGTAGCACTGAAAACGTTGTTAGTCAGATATTGAACAAATTTTGGAATGTTATCACAAATTTGGTAGCACAAAAAAAGTGCAAAACCTTTGTATTGATTAAACGGTAAGAGATCTTAAAAAATGGAAACTATCATACTTATTATCAACTTTTCAGTTAAACTGGTATATCATATATTTTAAAAATGGACAATGAACACCCAAAGAAAATTCCAATTGAATTGTTTGAAAAACCTCCTTCTGATGACGGCGATCCCGAGAGTTATGATCTATATATGGGCATCTGGGAATTGAGTGTTAGCCTTGGTAACTTCAACCACAATGTAGATGAATCGCTGAAATTTATCAGCGAAAACAATGCGACTTTGAAGGACCCCTTCGAGCTGGTTTTGCTCAATGATTTCCGTATGAAGTTCGATCGACTGAAAAAGGAATCGGATTCCGACGAGCAGACTATTCACGAGACTCGCGAAGATCTTTTTATGCGTCTCTATAAGGAACTGCTCGATATAGAGAAGGACGAAACAAGGCGATGCGCTTACTTAAATCTCTGCTGTGAACTCTTCGATGCTGTCCATCCAAAACTTAATGGGCGTAAAAAGACATTTACCTATCGCGTGGAACTCATCGATCGTTTGCATGCTCAGGTTCAGAACACATTGAATCGGCTTAATGGCCCTCCAAGTGTTGACGTAAGATCCTCTGACTCCCCTGTTAATATCCAAAAGGATCCCTTAATAGATGGGTTAAACAAGAAAATCTCTGATTCACTATTAGAAATCGTATCTGAGGAAAGCATAAAGAAAATAAAATTAGACTCCAGCCGAGTATATATCGCAATATTAAAAACTGAAGGTTATGCATTTGTTGAGAGCTGCACAGTTCTTAATAAGTGCATTTCAGAAGGCTTTAGATTTGAAAAGGAAATCCGTGAGAGTACTAGTCAAAAGATGATTACAGAACCAAAAGGTATGATCGCTAATCCAACGACTTCTAATAAGTGTCTCAAAAATAAATTAAGCTCTCCAAACTGCATCATTAATTTTCCTGAGGAAAATTTTAATGAAATTCCGTCGCTCGATTTGAGTTTTACAAGTGAGGTTGATTACAATACTTCCGGTGAATCGGTTTCCCTTACTTGCCTCGCACGTTTTAATTTTACAAATCCTATTACCTCTCCTGAGGATGATGTAATTATAACTCCAATTAGTGATTTGGGAAGTCTTCCTGAGGATAACTATGCAAATGTTAGCGCTGTCAATATTAATTTTATAGATGATATTGAGATTACATATAAAGATCGTGTAATGGTTTCAGAAAAACGATTATCGAGCGAATTATACGATATACCTAGTAAGAGAAGAACAAATATTCCATTAATTTCCATTCCAGTTGATATATTTTCAGAAAAACAAAATATATATAATAATTCTTTAAATATAGAAGATTTCTCAGATTGTTCGGAAGTAAAGGATGTTGTTCCGTTGAAAATTGAGGAAGCTGTAGCTTTGAATATTTCCGAGAACGATACTTTATCTGAGATGTACCTGGATAAGAATGTAATCTCTTGTGGAATGGCAGATAATAATAGTTCGTTGACTATTGAAGAAGTGGATACTTTTGAGATCGAAACTATTAGTACTCATGAGGACGATTTTAATGAAAAGATCGATGATTGTGAAGATTTCCATATTATCGATAAAGCTGAAGATAGAATTGCCGATGCTTCGAAAAGGAGTCGCATTCCTTCTATAAAGGCTGTTAAAAGATCTAAACAACTTTCTAATGTTACTCAGGAGAAAGGCTATTTTAAAGGTGCATTTGAAATTCCAATAAGTGATCATTTCAAAAGTAGAAATTGTAATAAAGCTAAAGTCGACGTCGAACCATATTCTCAAGGTAACCTTGAAAAGATGAAAGATTTATTTGAAGATTATAAGAATAGACTTGATGCGATAACTGAAGTGGAAGAAAAAATGGATTCGGAAAACTTAAAATCCAGTGAAAAATTATTATTATTTAAAGATAATGATAAAAATGGCACTTGGCTGAAAAATGATATGAGTGCGGAAGAAGTGGGTTCCACCGAAGACAAAATAATGAGTCAACTGCGACAAACTGTAAGTGATATTAAGCTAAACTTTTTGAAAAGGGTTGATAAGACTCTGGACTTGACTTTGCAAAATCCCGCTGAGGTCCGATCGACGAATCCGTCTTTGGAACAAACTAGAAGTGAGTCGAAAAACTATAGGAGAAATTCGAAATTTACTGAAGAGCTTCGTTTACATTCTCCAAGAAAGACGTCTCCCAAAAACATTAAATCTAAGCAATCGGCTAACAATGTAAACCAAAAGAAATCGAATAAAACTTCTAGGAAAATGCTATCACCGAAATTGAATCCAATAAAAAAGTCTTTTCGAGATTTTTCGGAAAATAATCATACATTTGATAGTCGTATTAATAAGGAAATAAACCGTAAAGACGGGGTTAAAAGAGATTTTCTGAATTCAGTTGAAAGCTACAGTGAGAAAGATGAAGAACCCAATTGTAACTGTGAGGAATGCTGTTTGGTAAAGGAGGATTATTTCAAATCTACTTTAGAAAAATCCAATGAATTTGTCGCTGAACAGGACTATCAAGAAATGCCTTTACCAATATCAAGTCAAATTATTCAAGTTGATAAGTCTTCGACCAAGTTTTTAGTTCAAAATCAGACAGCTGAAAAATGTATTGAATGCGAGAAAATTCATAAGGACCTATTAAAAAGAGATAGTTCAGAACACTTGAGAATTAATATCTCTAAGAAATGCTATTTGGTAAATGATATGAAATATAATGTAACAGAAACATTAAATGCTTTTGTTGATGAACAGGAAGATAAGAAAATGCTTTTGCCAGTCTTCAATGAAATATCACAAACGAATAGTGCCGTTAAACAGCCCATTTTAAAGAAAGTGGATACATCTTTGACCCATCTTTCAGCAAAAAACCTTACCTTTGAACATATCAATGATAATGAAAGAAACAGTAAGGATCTGGAGATAGATGTTGAACATTTAAAGACATCATCGAAAAGCAAATGTATGGATATCTCTGAGGAAAGCTTAGATCTACCTTATATTCTATCTCTAGGACAAACAAAGGAATCTGTTGACGAGCAGGACAATCAAGAAATGCTTTCGCCAATATTGAGTCAAATTACGCAAACGGTGAGTGACGTTAAGCTCAACATTTTAAAGGAAGTGGATAAGTCCCTATCTGAATTGACCTTAAAAAGTTTCTCTGCATTTTTACAATGTGAAGAAAATATTAAAAATAAGTCGAAATGTTCAGAAAGTGATATAATCTTTGAAATATCGGAGGATAGTCAAGTTGGGCAAAATCAAAGAAAGGAAAAGGCTAAAAATGTTTCGGAATTGACCTTAAAAAATACTTCTAACGACTCAGTCTTTTTATTCAAAAAACCATCTGAAGAAAATATTAAAAATAACTCGAAAAACCCGGTATTAAATGAAGATTGTAGAAAATTATCTTTACCGAAGGAAAGTCATATAAGCTTTGAAATATCGGAGGATAGTCAAGTCGGGCAAAATCAAAGAAAGGAAAAGGCTAAAAATGTTTCGGAATTGACCTTAAAAAATACTTCTAATGGCTCAGCCTTTTTATTGAGCAAACCATCTAAAGAAAATATTAAAAAGGTTAACAATCCGTTATTAAATGAAGCTTGTAGAAAGTTACCAAAGGAAAATGATATAAGCTTTGAAATATTTGAGGAAAGCGAAGATGGGCAAACACAAAGAAGGAAAAAGGATACAACTGTATCGGAATTGACCTTAAAAGGGACTTCTAATGTCTCTGCCTTTTTATTGAGAAAACCATCTGAAGAAAATATTAAAAATAAAGCGAAAAATCTGGTATTAAATGAAGCTTGTAGAAAAGTATCGTTAAATAAAGATCGTGATATAAGCTTTGAAATATCGGAGGAAAGTGATGTTGGGCAAACACTAAGAAGGGAAAAGGATACAACTGTATCGGAATTGACCTTAAGAAATACTTCTAATGTCTCTCCCTTTTTAATAAAAAACAGTCTCAAGAAAATATTAAAAATAAATCAAAATATCCTTTATTAAATGAAGCCTGTAGCCAATTATCGTTAAATAGGGATAGTGATAAATTCTTAAAAATCTCAGAGCAAAGTGACGTCGGGCACAACCAAAAAAGGGGAAAAGATGTATCGGAGTTGACCTTAAAATATACTTCTGATGTTATACTGAGAAAACCGACCGATGTAAAATTCAAGAATAAGTCGGTAAATTCAGAATTTAGTAAAAACTCTAAAGAAAGAAATGCCATCTTGGATATATGTAGGGAATGCGATATTAAGGTAAACTATTCCAAGGAGTTGGACAAGTACATTGCTGAAGGTTTAAGTATAAGGAAGAGAAACTGCAATGAAGTGGTTAGGCATAATGGTTCTGGTGACTTGAATGTATATTGCGAAAAAAGTGAAATTCAAAATTGTAAAAAATCTTTCCCTAAATGGCAGCATCAACGGCACATTATTGCCGCCCCTCGAGCTATAATTAAAAACTTCAAATCGAACTCTTCCTATGAGTGGACCCTTCATGATCCGAATGCTCCCGATTTCTATGAACAACTGGATCAATTTTTTGAGATTACGGGTCAGATAAAATGTGGCGCAGCCTTTGATATTTGTGTGTCATCGATCCAATCGCGGTTATGTCAGATTCTGAAACGCCTTCCGAGGGAGAAACGCTACTCCGATTGGCTGGCTACGGCGGGAAAATGCAACTTAGGGCAGTTGCTGACGCAAAACGAGAGAAACGCCTACGAATCCCTGAGCTGGCAATCGAGGGATACGGGTGACCAGGATCTATCTGCCGGGTCTCGATTCACCGATGCCCTTCACGGAATGATGGGCTACGATTCGCCACACTTGAAGGCATCTGCCATAACTGGCAGGCTGCAAATGCGTCTGCCTCAGCATCAGGATAGCATCAGTGAGTCATATTTGCTGCTGATCCTTGGCCACTTGGGATACTTCTACCGGGAGTTAAAAGAGCACTTGGCGCTACTTGGCCAACGGGGAGAGACGGCTACTGCTCTCCGAAAATATCTGCAAAAATACCTACTGAATTTTCATCAATTTTATGAAATACAAAAGAAGAACCCCTGCAGTCTCCTCTCTTGTACCGACAAACTTGAGGCTTCCAGCTGCAATTTCAGTGGCTTCTGGATGTCCTGCATAATATTCTAAATGAAGAGTCTATTATAGTTTCGCTTTATGAAGAATCAGGTCTGAGAATCGGTTGTCAAAGAAGTTTAGTTCTAAAATGGCTAAGTGTGGCGAGTCAACCACTGATAAGCAGACTTCAACAGTGGCTACTTAGCGGTCGACTAAATTCTACGGATTCTTCGGATGAGATTTTCATTGAACGAAGTGTAACATCGAATACTAATGATTTTTGGCAGAAACGCTATCGAATTACAGAACATTTTTCCAGCTTATTTGATCCCCGTCTCATTGAAACTCTGATTAGCGTGGGAAAACTTTGGAAATACTCACAAAAGTATTTGGGCATCAAGGTGGAAACTTGTCTAAGTGGCAAAGAACTTCGTAACATACTGCAAGAGACATTCGGAGCACTTCTATCAATATGGCGAACAGGAACCGCTCTATGAATTTCTACGCAATCTGCACTCGGAAGTATCGGGTGAGGTACTAAAACAGCTTCGGGAAATGCAGCCCAATCCGAGTATGTCTTCGCTCAGCTCCACAAGTACGTAATGCTAACTGATGTGAAGTTTATCAGGAATTTTATAGATACTTTGGAGGCAGTACTTGGAGAACCGGAGACCTTCTTCGTCATTCGACTTTTCAACGAAATGAAAGACCAACGGGGTTGCGTAAACCTATTCCAGATTTCTATATAGACAAGGGCTTAGGCTGAAGGAACCAGATGTTGGTCGCGTCTTGTCCTCCGCTGGAAGCCTTCGGAATCACTGGATTGCCCTGCTCGGCGAGGATGCCGAGGAATATGAAGCGACCTCCACAGCCTTGTGATGATTCCGTTTTGTCGACTATGTGCTGTGCAAGAGTGATAATGGGGCGTTACGATGGATATTCTCTACCGCATCGACTTTAAATATTTCGAGGGCCTCGAAGAGACTTTCTTCAATTGCTTTGGCAAGCTCATCAACATGTGTCTGGATTTAATGCGAGTGCTGAGGCAGTATTTTCTTTTCAAGGATTTTACTAGAGCCTGTGTTTGAGAGACTTTTGCTGGCCTGTTATCGGGCCAACACACTCGACAATATACTTGAGGCCAATGGAATATATCTTAAGTCCATCAAATTGGGGTGCATGCAAACGAACAGCCTACGGAAATCGAATCAATATCTGGATCGACTTTACAATTTTATACTCAGGCTCGATGATAAGCAGCAAAAGTTCTTCAAGCTGTGTAAAACTTCAATGGACTATGTGCTAGAAGTTCGCCTAAAAAGTTCACACAATATG
>JBAMCJ010000274.1:0-18391 GCA_037075205.1 Drosophila prostipennis
GTCGTCGACGGCCACGAGTGGCCATTGCAAGATCACTGTACTATCACGCCCGCAATAAACCCTTTTAGAACCCGTGAATTCTGTGCTTTCTCACTGATCTACTGGGCGGTCACGTTTATATAAATTTGGTGGGACGAACACACAACTGTACTGAGCTAGCCGCACGAATCTCGTAGCGAGCAGACCTAAATAATCAGTTCGTTACAAGCGGCTAATAAAAACTTAAAAATAACCCTTAAGAACTATTGCGTTGTTAGTTGACTGACGTTGTCGTTACGTGGATTGACCCCCACCTAATTAAAAAGTATCCGCTCGGCTAACAGTGGCGAATTTGGAAACCCCTACGGCCGACTAAGTTTCGTTACAATAGTGTCCCGAACATAATGAGACGATTTTCAGGAGTTTGACATTGACGGAAATTGGTTCGTAATTTCTTCAATTGATGGCGATTTAAGCTCAAACTTTTAATGCAGCCCTCTAATGTTCTAAGAAATCTTCAGTAAACACGGCGCGCAATTTAAACGAGCTGCTTGTCCGCTTTGGCCACATACTATTGATGCCCTTGGACTATTTGAGCCCCCTTCTCTCCTATATTACTGAATTTAAATCCACTATTTATACCCGTTAGTCGTAAAAGGGTACATCCAGGAGTCCTTTTCATGCAAATCGAAGCTGTCGATTACGCCCAACTCCAACGAAAGGACCCAACGTTAGCATTGGTTCTCTCTTGTTTGGAAGATGGAAAGAGAAAGCCCCGAAGTAAAAGCCTATTGGCACTCCTTCATAAACCTGCACTTGGAAGATGGCGTTATAAAGACCCAAAACAAAACGGGTGAGAAGGTAACGCTAGTACCAGACTCATTGCGAGAGGAAACCATACGCCACGCTCATAACTCGCCAACTGGAGGTCACTTTGAAGTCAAGAAGACGACTGCCAAAGTAAAGAAACGGTACTACAGGATTGGTCAATCAGCAGACGTGGCCATCTGGTGTTCACGCTGCCACGAGTGCAATGCAAGGAAGGGACCCTCCCGGCGAACGGTGGGCCAGTTGAAACCAAGTTCTATTGGTGCCCCTTTCGAGCGCCTGGCGATCGACATTCTGGGACGATTTGCAAAGCTACCCCGAATACGTGGAGCGCTTACAGGAGAACCTACGAAAGACACACCAGGCCGCCTGAGAACATCTTCTAGCCGCGGCCAAAGTCAACAAAGCCCGTTACGACCTTCGATCCCATCCTGTTGAATTTATCGCTGGTGAGGAAGTTTGGATCTACGCTCCCACTTGAAAAGTTGGACGATGCCCGAAACTACAGTCTGATTGGATTGGTCCAGCCACCGTCATCTGACGACATTCCGATCTGGTCTATGAAGTCCGTCTACCCGGCAAGCGTTCGACAAAGACCCTCCACGTCAACCGCCTGGTCAAGTATCAAGGACTAAGTCGACCAGGAGACTCGAGTCTATGAGGGGGGTAATGTAATGAAAGTTGGCGCCACAATACTTGCCCAAGTGGCAGCACCATACCCAAAGCCGACGTCTGGCAACCCTGCACGACTGGTCACCCTAGGACGTGTAAAAAGCCGGTCAAAAACTTTTGGGAGAATAGCGATCACACTGATCGCCTTCCTTCTCTCTCGCTCTTCTTCCAGTTGTCTGCCATGCTGCAAGCTCGATTAATTAAGCGGATAATAAAAACTTAAAAACAAGAGAGAACGCTATAGTCGGGTTGTCCCGACTATCTAATACCCGTCACTCGGCTAAAGGGAGTGCGAGGGAGATGGACATATAAACTTTGATCAGGTATAACTTTTTAACGAATAGTCCGATTTAAAAAATTTCTTCTACATTTCGATAGGTATAACTAAACACAACAGAATTGCATTTATACCATAGCTCGCAAATAACTGTTGACCGATTCGTGAGGTCCCCAAATAACTGTTTATCTTTAAGACTTTGAGCAATAAATCAGAGAGCAACCGATTGAATTGCTCGTACAAAAATTTAGCTCGCACTCAGCCGACGAGCAGTTTTTTCGGCTTTCTTTTGCTCGGCTCGCTTACAGACCGATTGCTCTGAACGACGATTCAAAAAGTCTTTTGCGCATGTGTTTGTGCATAGTTAAATTTTACAAGGCAGTCCCGTCGGTAGTAAACTGTTAGCTACACTGATAGTACGTGCGAGTGAAAGAGAGATATCGCCCAAGCACGTCAACAGATTAAAAGCCGAAGCATCAGGCAGCCGACGGGACTACCTCGTATAGTTGTATTCGGGAAAAAAGACTTTTTGCGATGACTTTTTCAGTCAATCGGTCTTTTAATAAGTCTCCCTGTGCGAGCGACATTCTTATCTCTCATTGAACGATGTTCGTTACAGAGTGTCTCACGAACAGCTCAACGTAAAGGGCTCAACAGAAAACCGAAACGAAAGGAAACGAAGTCTGCTGCGCAGAGAGAGAACGAAGGGGCATGCTATTTTTCTGTTGTTCTCGGGAGTAGAGTGTACGGAAAAAAACGGTCAACAGTTATTTGCATGCTTTGATTTATACTTATCCAAAATCTTTAAAAATGTGGGCGCCAGACACATTTTAGTATAGTTTGTGGGCGATTATGGGTGATTGTGGGCGTTAGAGGGGGCGTGGCGCTCGGCTGAAATAAACTTGCGCTGCGTAGGAAGCCCAAGAATATGTGTTGGTAATCCCAACTTTCTAGCTTTTGTAGTTTCCGAGATCACAGCGTTCATACAGACAGACAGACGGACAGACGGACAGACGGAGAGACGGACAGCGTTTCCGACCCTATAAAGTGTATATTTTCTTAATCAGGATCACTAGCCGTGGCGATCTAGCCATGTCCATTCGTACACCCAGAAAAATGATGGACAACATTTTAGGTCATGCATAACCTAAAAAATTTTAAATGGACTAAAAGTTCCTTTTCTAAGTAGAAAGGAAAAGTCCATGACCTAAGTACTGCCTAAAAATTTAAATTTTTTGTATATTTGCCCTACTTTTTTTATACGTGTATAGCCTAATTTTTTAGGTCATCGTAGGCCTTAAAATTATTGCATTTTACCTAAATAAATTTGACGGTTCAAAACCCATTAAAACTAAATATATCTGTTAAATATTTATGGTGTATCCAACCAAATAATAATTGTATTGCTTTTGATTTAATAAATTAATTAAGGTACTTTTTTTTAAGAAAAATTGTGTTTAAATATTACAAGGTGATAAATGTAGTGCAGTGCGTAATGCGTAGTTGGCTTAGTAAGATATTTCAAATAAATAATGAATACTAAATTCTTTGAAAATCTCAGAGGCCTTTTGGAAGCTGACCACCAGCAAGCCCGATGATATCGGACCGGCGGGGACCAATGGCTCCGCCGAGAAGGCTGATGAGGACACCGAAATTACTTCGGAGACGGGCGTGGATGTGATGATGAACCACAGCCTATTGGAGTGCTTTTCACTCGGCGACAAGAAGCCCTATATGAAGAAGGTGGTAGCCAAGCTAGAGCAGAACACCCGATACAAGTAGCTGCAGATCCTTCGGACTGAAGGAGGAGAAGTGGTAAAAGGCCTGTAGAAGCCCCCAAAGGAGGAATAAATATTTATTATAATTAAATAAATTATGATTAGATAATATTAAAATACAAAAATTCCAGAAATCTGTATTTATTTTACAATATGGTACATTTTTATACCTGTTACTCGTAGAGTAAAAGGGTATATTGTATTCGTGCAAAAGTATGTAACAGCTAGAAGGAAGCGTTTCCGACCCCATAAAGTATATATATTCTTGAACAAGATCACTAGCCGAGTCGATCTAGCCATGTCCGTCTGTCCGTCTGTCTGTCTGTATGAACGCTGTGATCTCGGAAACTACAAAAGCTAGAAAGTTGGGATTACCAACACATATTCTTGGGCTTCCTACGCAGCGCAAGTTTATTTCAGCCGAGTGCCTTGCCCCCTCCAACGCCCACAATCACCCATAATCGCCCACAAACGATACTAAAGTGTGTCTGGCGCCCACATTTTTAAGATTTTGAATAAGTATAAATGCAATTCTGTTGTGTTTAGTTATACCTATCGAAATGTAAATCGGACCATTCGTTAAAAAGTTATGCCTGATCAAAGTGTATATCTCCATCTACCTCGCACTCTCTTTAGCCGAATGACGGGTATTAGATAGTCGGGACACCAACCCGACTATAGCGTTCTCTCTTGTTGCACGTAAAATCACGGAATACTAAATTTTAGGCCATTCAAAGACTTAGATCCAGTTTTAGGCCAATTTTACCTAAATTCTATAAATGCTAAAAGGTTGGGAGTCCCAACTTGGGACTGACCAGACAGATTCTTAACTAAAACCTGTGGAGCCCCCGCATTTATGCCTTGCATGTCAAGTGGTACTACTTCCTTCCGGTACCCCGCGACGTGTCCAATTTTAAAATTAGATAGAATTAATTATTGTTTTAAAGTTGGTCGAGGGACTCGACTCACAAAATAACAGAGCATGTAAAAAACAGTTGACTATTTCTAGCTGTCTCAAAATAACTCTCACTATTTTGATTCAAAAGGTTTTCGGTCTTTGCTTAACCAGTAACCTTTTTCTTTTTGATTCAAAACGGTTTCGGTTGATCAAAGACCGTTTGAACTGAACGGAAAAAAAAAACGGTCATTTGACTTTTTATACCTATGTGCTTAAAGTTCTATATACCAAAAATTTTGTTGGTTTTTTCCTAATGTTTTAAACCTAATTAAATTTATAGGTAATACTTTATATTAGCGGACTCACTCTTAAGAATTTACGTGCAAAAAGAACTTGGCAGTCGGCCATGGTTCTCTTGTAATTGAACTTCAAAGTTCCCGGTTTTGCTATAAAAAACAAGGGTGCTTTTCTACATTTTGTACATGCTTTGCTAAATAATCATTATTTCTGAGCGATATTTTTTACGCTTTCAAATAATTATATCAATCTTTTTTTCGATATGAATAACAAATGTTTATTGGAGAGACAGGACCCAGCACACTCCCTTGAGGGACTCCAGCAAGAATAGGCCTTGAGACAGACTTGGATCCTCTTACATCCACCTGGAAGATTCTACCAACAAGAAATGAGCGGAGGAGATCAAAATATGTCGGGGTAAAAATGGGTTTCAGCTTATAGAGCAAGCTACAGTGCCAGACTCGATCGAAGGCTTGCTTGACATCTAGAAATACTGCGCAACAACACTGTTTCGTCTCAAATGCTTTAAGGATATGGTTGACCACCCGATGCATTTGCTCAACAGCGTTATGCAGACTCCTGAAACCAAACTGATGATTCGAAATTGCATCCTGGAACATATGAGCACTAAAAAGCCTTTTTAGTAAGATTTTCTCAAAAATCTTAGAGAAGAATCTGCACAGCGGGGAGAGACGCCCTTCTTGGGGATCATAACAACATTCGCATGAACAATCATAGTATTAAAGATACGCGTAAGGAACGAAATAGCTGCTACTGGCAAAGCTTTAGCTACTTTCCCGTCAATGCTGTCATGGCCCGGGGCTTTGTTTGGTTTCAGTCGCTTTATTTGGACATTAACTTCTTCTGCATCAATAGGCGAAATTTGAGGAGCAGGCTTAAGTTACTTTAGAAACCACTTATTGCTCTATTTCAAAGATTCTAATTTGTTGTTGAAGACTTTCGCCAAAGCCTCCCTGTTGTTCCAATAGGTACAAGAACTAATGAAATAAAAGCCTGCCTAAAAATTTCTCACATCCAAAATATTTCCCTGAGTTTCTAACAAATCTTGTAAAAGCTTATATTGACAGATCTTCATAAGAATGTAATCGAAGCTACGGTATTTAAAAAAACGGTCAACTAGCTTAGCCTTCCGACATAATAGCCGTCTCTGTTTCTGAGGTTGGCATAGTACTTGCACTTACGACTCGTGTTTTGGAGGTAAAGAATCCTGTAAAACCGGATAAAGGCGTGGATTCTGCCAAGCTGGACGATCCTCGGTATCGCCGAGGTTCGCAAATGGGGTGTTTGATCTGGTGAAGGTGGATAAGCTGCGGTTCCCAAATTGGGTGATCGATTGTGTGAAGCTGGATGATGCTGTGTATCCTATGAAGCTGGATGATCTATTATGTGGTTGTGTGAACTTATCGGGGTTGATCGGTGTGATTCCTTTTTGCTAAAGGATTACGTCGTTGTCAGAATAGTAATAACACTAGCTTACAGATACATCAAGAAAAGTAATGTTAGTTCCTGGTAGAGTTGGACCCCTAGACCACAAAAAAAAGTCAACAATTTTTTTAAGGATACATATTTATAGCATTGCAGGGGTATTATAATTTCAGTCAGATGTTTGCAATGCAGTGAAGGTGACGTTTCCGACCCCATAAACTAAATATATTCTTGATCAGCACCAATAGCCGAGTCCATCTAGCCATGTCCGTCTGCCCTTCTCAGTTTTAAACTTTCCCAAAAGTCTTTTTTCTATTGCAGGTAGTATGTACTAGATATGTATGTCGGTACGAGCCGGATCGGACTACTATATCCCATGGCTCCCACAGGAATAATCTCATAAAATATATAAAAACAAACAATTGGTTTGGCTGGCTCGAGGTCTGGGTGCTTTGTTGTTGGCATTTTTTCCCAATATATTCCGATCTCCTCCGGATATCGTCTTCAGGGGCTACATATATTAACAATTATAACATTTAATAACATAAAAACATTTTAAACCTTGTTTATACATGCAATGTTTTCAAATCAAAGCGCACGACGTCCGATCTGTCCGCTGTGGAGTTGAAGTATTTTGAAGTATTTTATATATTTTATTATATTATCTTTAATTAACTTTGTTTCTAATAATGGCTCTGCGAGTCGATCATGCACGCTAAATGTGGAGGATTTACCCCCGCAACTTTAATCACGCATAACTTTTTAACGAATGGTCCGATTTAAAAAATTTCTTCTACATTTCGATAGGCATTGATAAGGTATTTGTACTTTTCCGAAATATTTAAATTTTGTAAAATCGTTATGAGCTTTTATAGTTTCCGAGATCTCAGCGTTCATACGGACGGACAGACAGACAGACAGACAGACAGACGGACAGACAGACATGGCTAGATCGACTCGGCTAGTGAAACGCTTCCTTCTAGCTGTTACTTTTGCACGAATACAATATACCCTTTTACTCTACGAGTAACGGGTGTAAAACTTACTAACCGAGTCACCCAAACGTAAAAAAGCCACCTTAACGGCAGTAAATACGATGGTGGAATCCACCCCAAATCCGAACTCAGTGCAGCAATTTATGTTGACACAGGGGTGAATAATAGCCTCTTCCTATAGAGTCCATCCGTGTGAAACGGTTGGAATTTTTTACAAATGTGAAACTCGTGTTCCCACAGAGCTGACTTGAAGATCAGTTGCCTCAACTCAACATTAACGAAGGGAGATTTCAACTCGGCAAAACTGTCGTAAAATTGCGTTCTCCTAATCTTAGAGTAGAATAATACAATAAATAGCAAAAGATAATAGTTAAAGCAAAAGAGAACGCTATAGTGGGGTGCCCCGACTATCAGATACACGTTCCTCAGCTAAAGGGTGTGCGAGGGAGATGGGGATATAAAACTTTGATAGGGCATAATTTTTTAACTAATGGTCCGATTTGACAAATTTCTTCTGCATTTCGATAGGTATTAAAATTAAATTTATACTTATCCTAAATCTTTAAAAATGTGGGCGCCAGACACATTTTAAAATCGTTTGTGAGCGATTGTGGGCGTTAGAGGTGGCGTGGCGCTCGGGTGAAATAAACTTGCGCTACTTAGGATGCCCAAGAATATGTGTGGGTAATCCCGACTTTCTAAATTTTTTAGTTTCCGAGATCTCATACAGACAGACAGACATGGCTAGATCGACTCGGCTAGTGATCCTGATCAAGAATATATATACTTTATAGGGTGGGAAAAGCTTACTTCTACCTGTTACAGACTTTTGCACGAATACAATGTACCCTTTTACTCTACGAGTAACGGGTATAAAAATATCCTTAATGTGTTGGCTGTGGTCTACTTAGTATATTTGCTAACCACTTCTAAAGCCAAACCTCTTGAATTCAAAGAAATTGGACTTCGAGTTTTATTTTCTGCTCAAAAATCAAAACTCAAGGAATAAGTTTTATTTTTCAATCAGAAAGTCAGCGTAATTTGTTAAGCAGAAAATAAAACTCAAACAAGAGAGAACGCTATAGTCGGTTGCCCCGACTATCAGATACCAGTTACTCAGCTAAAGGGAGTGCGAGGGAGATGGAGATATAAAACTTTGATCAGGCATAACTTTTTAACGAATAGTCCGATTTAAAAATTTTCTTCTACATTTCGATAGGTATTGATAAACACAACACAACTGCATTTGTACTTTTCCGAAATATTTAAATTTTTAAAATCGTATATAAGCGATTGTGGGCGTTAGAGGGGGCGTGGCACCCTTTTGAAACAAACTTGCGCTGCGTAGGAACTCCTAGAACAGGGGTGCTCAAAACTGCCTTATGGCAGTGCAAGAAAATCACACGCACGCGAGTAACACCTCACACACAGTCATGAAAAAGAAAACCACACTTTGCATTATGAGTTGAGAAGAAAAAAAAGTTCAATGGATTTGTTGTTGGCTTGGCTCGTTACGGACAGCGATACAAAAAGGAACTTGCGTGTGCCTAGGAAAGCGTGGTATGTGCCGATCCGTATGCTAAGTGCCGAAACAAAAATAAATGTGCCCGTGTTCCATAGGACTGAGCACCCCTGTCCTAGAATCTGCATGCAAAATGCCCATTTTCTAGCTTTTAGAGTTTCCGAGATCTCAGCGTTCATACGGACGGACAGACGGACATGCCTATATCGACTCGGCTAGTGACCCTGATCAAGAATATATATTCTTTATAGGGTCGGAAATGCTTCCTTCTAGCTGTTACATACTTTTGCACGAATACAATATACCCTTTTACTCTACGAGTAACGGGTATAAAAACATATCTGAAGTTTTATATATCCTATAACGAGTATGCAACAATATGGGGAAGAGCCTAACCTCCGGTACCCCACACTCCGCTCTTACTACGCCTCTGTGTAGCCAATATTAATAAGGCAATTTGGTAAACAAAGCCAAATATGTGTTTTTTTGGTAATTTATAGTAACGTTGGAACACTATAGGAGTACATAGTACACTATTAATTAATATTAGTTAGTATTTACGAATTGCAGAAAATATTCAAAACGTCTACCTCCTACAATGTTTTTTCTATTATTTTTTTTATTATTCCTATGGGAGCCATAAAAACTGAGAGACTAGTTCGCATAGAAACGGACTGACGGCCAGACGGACATGGCTAGATGGACTCGGCCATTGGTGCTGATCAAGAATATATATACTTTGTGTGGTCGGAAGCGTCTCCTTCACTGGGTTGCAAACATCTGACTGAAATTATAATACCCCTGCAGGGGTATTACAAAACAATTGATCTTTCCTATGGCAGCTATAGGATTTAGTTGCCCGATTTGAATAAAATTTGCTAAGCATATGTAAAACTTCCAAACTTATAGTCTAGGAGTTTAGATATCATAACTTTAAAAATAAAAAAATGGCTTACAAAACTTGTTTTATAACTATAGCAACTGTATCATAAAGACGTACGATATGGACCATTTTCATAACATATATATTTATAATATTTTTCTATAATTTTGGCGGCATTTTTGTAACAATATAACAACTAGAAGTATTTATGGCCGCGGCTTCATACAAGCCGATCCACTGTGCGGTGGTTCGAAGGTCAGGCTGGAAAAAAATCTTTAGTGCCGGCGGAGTCAAACCATTCGGTGCCGTCCGTACCCATAGGTACAGTAGATACCGTTTCAGGCTCTCAGCCAAGCGAGGTTCAGACTGCTGCTGGGGGGCGTAAGAAACGTTCAGTTGTTCCAAATAGGAAACAATTATTTGTTTCTTGATTTACCGCAGAAACAACATATGAGAATGTTTTAGAATTTTTGGGTTAATGATGATTTGTTACTAAATGAAATTGTTCCTAAAGCCTAGTACTCATTACGACGAAAACTGCTAGATAACCACAGGAGTAAGCGAGAGGCAAATAGGTAGCTAACACCTTTAGCTGGGACTTTTTCCCACCGCGGTACTCAGATAAGCAAAATTTAATCTAAAAAGTACAATTTTGCTCATTCATTAGAGCTACTGTGAAATGGGATCAATAATAAAAATTGATTTCATGCTTTTTTGTTGTATTGTCAAACCTTTTGCGACTAATTAGGTGCTATAAACAAATAAGAACAATACAAAAATGATTTTAGAGGCCTAATTACTCGTTTTCAACGTAAAATAAAGCTCATATTTCTAAATAAAGACATAACTGCGTCTGTAAATTTATAAAAAAGTGCCTTTCAAAAAATTAATGATGGATAAAATTAATGATAAAATTAAAAACCATTATATATGTACTTCGAACAGCCCAAAACATTTTAAAATGTCAGATTTCATGGCAATACACACCATTAATTTTACAGCATTCAACGTTAATGATTTAACCAGTTAAGGGGGGAGATTCATATAGAACTGCAATTTTTCATGTTTTTCGTAATTTTTTTTTAACCTATAAGGGAATGGGCTGGGAGTTCGTAACTTGACATGTTGATTACATTGTTCTTATATAATATTACCCAATTTTTATTTTTTTCATCTTTCAAAATGGCGGTTATGGGAATTTTCTTGTCAGGGTATTTTGAAAAAAGTAGGCCAGCTGCGGATTGTCCACAGGTCGCTGGGTAGATCCGATTTTTATGAAACCAAGTTTATTTTGTTTAGAAATAATGTTAAAACTGTCTGAACCTAACTTACACAGAATATTTTAAGAACTCTGGTTGTGGCACTCTTTCAAAGTTAAAGATAAATTTTTTCCATCTTTTTATTGTTGTTTTTGCCTAACAAAAAATACTTAAACGTACAAATTTCTACATTAAGTAGGTTCAGACAGTGGGCAATTTTATTACAAACATTTCTGTAAAAAAAGCATTACTTTTTTTAGATACACGATCCGCAGCTGAGGAAAACATGGATTCGATAAAAACGCATTTAAAGTAGTCAAATATTGTATATCTACTGCACATGGAAGGTGGGTGCAGTCATCCTGATATAAGTTCCAAAATAGCTCGAATTTCTTCGTGAAACTTTCATGACACATTCTTAAAGACTTATTCTACCAATTTAAATAATAAAAAAAAATTTAATTTTTATTTTTTCTATATGTAATTGCGCGATTTTTTTTACAAATATTTTTTGCCTCCGGCGCATAGCACTTCTTCTTTACATTTTCTTAAGTATTTGTATTGCGGTTAGGATTATAAAATGCGTGCATTATTGGTGTAGCCTTTTCTACGAATTTCTTTAAAAATTAAATTAAAGGTTTTATAACGGCTAAGACCGTGAAAAAGGTTAAAATAGATAATCCTCCTTGGACCGCGATTTCTTCAGATTCACCTATGGATGTCTTGGTCATCCATGGTCACTCCAGTTCTTAAGGAATCACTGCCCACCGAGGATATTTAATTCGCTGTTGTGGGGTCTGGCCTGCTATAAAAACAATTTTACATTTTTGTCGTATTTTTTCGATCGCTTATTATTTTGACAACAAATGGAAAGCCCATATGTTTTTATAGCAAAATGTCACAAAACACTTCAAAATCCTAGAAAATGATACGTTGTTTTTATAGCAAAACACGCAACTTTGAAATGCAATTACAAGAAAACCATGCATTTCCGCCGATAATCTTCTGCACGTAAATTCCTAAGAAATAGCGGTCCATCGAGGGTTTTTTTTCGCGATTTTTAGAGCACAGGCCCCTCTTCTAGACTATTACCGTAACCTGGTTTAGAGTGCAGTTAACCAAATGGTGGATACCCGATTTTTCGAATGCATTTTTTAACCACTTGTAGACCTCGGATTTGCCCCTCACCTATCTAGATCGATAGACATTTTAATTCTAAACAATTTTGCATCAATCAATTTTCGATTCGGCACCCAAATAGCGAGCAAATTTAAAAGCAAACAAACAAGCTAGCTTCGGCCAGCCGAAGCTTATATACCCTTGCAGTTATAATGAGTACCCAAAGTTGAGTCCTCACTCGATCGGTGCAGTTTTTGGGATTCCAAATATATTATGCCTTTTACAAATGTTGATATTAAAATGTCAAAAATCAAAACGCCTACTTTCTACAAATACAATGTATTTTTTTTATATTTTTCGAGATTATTCCTATATATATAGCGGTAACTTTAGCGATTGTGGAACGGTGAAATTTGGAACAGGGGACCAATTTTTATTTTTTTTTTTTTTCAGCTTCTGGGGGCCGAATCAAACAATTTTAAATGCAACAAGAGGGAACGCTATAGTCGGGTGGGTGTCCCTACTATCTGATACCCGTCACTCAGCTAGCAGTGCGAGGGAGATGGAGCTATTAAACTTTGATTGCGCATAACTTTTTAATGAATGGTCCGATTTGAAAAATGTCTTCAACATTTCAATAAGTATTGATAAACACAATAAAACTGAATTTTTGCGTTTCCGAAATCTTTAAAGGTGTGGGCGCCAGACACCTTTCAAAAAATGGCTTAAGGAGATAGAGCGAGCGTTACAGGGGGCGTGGCACTTTTTCGAAACAAACTTGCGCTGCGTAGGAACTTCAAGAATCTGCATGCAAAATGCCAATCTTCTAGCTTTTATAGTTCCGAGATCTCAGCGTTCATACGGACAGACAGACAGACGGTCAGATGGACATTGCTAGATCGACTTAGCTAGTAATGGACACCCCTCTGAATTCGCCAAAAAAAAAAGGTCTGAAAAATCAATTTATCCATAACTTCTTTTACAGAGCGTGCTCCAAAATTTCGAGTTTATGGGGTGACGGGGGGTTAATTAAAACATTAAACCTATAGAAATGTTTAAGTGAACAACGGCATTTTTAAAAGTATAACTTAAAAGTAAAAGTATTAAATGTATAATTTAAATAATTTTAATAACGACAATTTGCTTTAAAAAAAAATGCATCCATGGGCAACTGGGCGAAGGGTCAAAGGCTAAAGCAATGGCAAAAATGTGCAAAACGGATCGGAATATTGTTTTATTGCGAAACTACGTAATCCAAATATTAGGTTGTCAAAAATGTCCTGCGGTATTTATATTGAATTTTCAATTGCGTATAATAGCCTATTTACACTAGGGTGGAGTTATGGAGTTATGGGGTTATTGACATAACCCTGTTTTTTTTACATAGGTTGTGTATAGGCAACTAGATGTGGGCAAAAGTGAGGTACTTTTAGGGTCTTTGGTATTTCTGAGTATTTTTTTGTATTTTTCGGTCTATTTTGTATTTATTTCCTATCGTTGAAGGTCCATCCCTAGTAAAATAAACAACAAAAACAACAAACACTAGCTGTCATTACCCGATATTTGGAGTTAACCCAGTGGAAACACTTTTTTGGAGTAATCGGGTTACTGGCTCACTCGATAGCTTACCCCACATAGTGTGACTAGACTTCGATGATGCGTTCCCAACGAGAAGCCAATTTTCACAGGGCTCCCTTGTGGCCAACTTCAGACTACCAAGCGCAATCGCCATAGAAACAGAAATAGACAGAAATAGGTGGTAATCACTTGGTACGAGATCCGAACTATACGGTGGATGCAAAAGAACCTCCCATCCGAGCTCCCGGAGCTTCTGGCGCGTCATCAAACATGTGACCTGGCGTTGCTACCTTCAATCGGTCCAGTTGTTGGCAGTACAGGTCCGAATTCAGAGTTTGACAAAAGGGGAGCAGCTCATAGATGATTCCCTGCCAATCCCACCAAACACACAGAAGAACTTTCCTGGCTGTCAATCCAGGCTTGGCTACCGTCTGGGCCGCTTTTCGACCACTACCGTTTGCGGCTTACGTTGTCGTAAGTGACCCACTTTTCATCGCCAAGCACCATACGCTTCAAAAACGGGTCGATTTTATTGCGATTCAGAAGCGATTTGCATTCTTCGAAATGGGCAAAGATGATTTTTTGCAGGGAACGAAAATAAATGTTATTTTTGTTTTTTTTTTCAAACAAAAAAAACAGCGACAAGGAAGACTTCTGGAAAAAAAACCAACTACACTACTGACATTGTAAGGCATTGTACTTTACATATTTGCAATGATTTTTATTTTTGCAATTTTTATTTAAAACTCAAAAAATAACACAGGAACACAAAAGTAAACTTTGTGACATTTCCATGATATTTGGATGTTTCTGAGTAAAAGTCCCATACAAAATTTTTTTCCATCACCTACAGGTGCCGCGGTACAGCTAAGAATACAAGAAACCGATGTTTCCCAGTCGGAAGTTTTGGAGTGGTCGGTTATCGGAATGCATCTGGCTCGCATCTTTGTCCACAGTAAAAATGCGATACAATGTTGGACAGCATCCAGAATGCATTCTAGATGCAACCCAAGTCATCACTCCCCTATAGCTTCTTTTAGAAGGCAAAAAGGGAGCGGACCGTGCAATAGTAGCTTCTCTTACGTCGCCGATCGTTCGTTTTTTTTCAATCGGTGCAATTATAGCATCCATCGGAATGCATCCGGAATGAATCAATTGGCATGGAAAATATAAAATGATAATCTTTAAAACGGTACTTTTAAAAAAAAACAAATGAGAAGAACAAAGAGACATTGTTAGAAAGCGCGCGGTTTTTTCGTTTCTTATGCATTTCTTGTCACTTGATTTTTGGAATTTGACCAGTTAAGTGTAATGGATTTTTCGGTTAAACCAATTTTATTCGTTTTATTTGTTTATAGTTCTTGAAAAACTTTTCTATGCCAAGTAAGTATAGTGAGGTGATAAGTGGAAATAAAAATAATACTTCTTAACGAGGTAAAAAAACCAACTAAATAAAAGTGTATTTATATTTTAAACAAACAAAAATAATTTTGTGTGTGTGTAATAAACAAAGTGCTTCTAAAATAATTCTTATTCGGCCACAGCATCGCGTTGTTTAAGGTTTTGACCTATGCATAGTGTTTGTACATACAGTGAACCCAACGCATAATCGGACACCAATTTTTTTTCTATCATAAAACTGCCCCAAAATCAATAAAAAAAGTAAAACACAGTTTTTTGCCTCTTATTCAAAGGGCATAGCTGAACAAGCCTGAGAAAACTGCCCCAGGCGATTTTGCAAAATTTTAGATGAGGATTGGTAGATAGGAACCTAATGAATAAGAATTCCAAATTTCAAACATTTTGATCCGCTGGTTTACGAGTAATCTGTCGCAACTTAAGAACGTGTTACTTGATGTATCTTCCCTTCGGTAGTTCTTTAGAAAACTTTACTAATGCCAAAAATTTTTGTGTTAACCTTTAAGAATGTCAGCCAATCTTTGGATTTGTACCATTCTTATAAGGTAATTAAAATCGCGATCAAAATTTTCGAAAAATCGGCTTAAGACTTTCCAACTCTAACAACACCGCCCACTTTTTACACTTTATGTGTTTCATAACCATCTACTTCATATAAAATATTCATAATTTTTCGAGTGGTGCAACAGTGTTAAAAATACAAAAAACTGAAAAATGTATTTCATAAGGGTAGGAATTGAGTCAATAAAATATAGTTGGCTTGTAAATAGTTTGTTTTAAGACCAGAATGATTATCAAATAATACATTTTTTATTGTTAGGGCTAAGAAGTGGTCCGAAATAAATAATTTTTTGGCACATATTTGTATTTATAAGGGACCAGTCACCACAGCTGCGTATATAATATCCTCTGTGGACAAAGATTGCATAAGAATTCTTTTGACCATGGATAACCAACAATTCTATAATTATGTGATTCTAAGAAAACCGCGGTCCAATGAGGATTACTTATTTTGGGATCCTTTCGGTACGCTGATAAACTAAGAAGCAAGATAGTAATTTCAAAGCATTAATATGCGCAGCTTGTTAAACAAATTGTTAAACAAATTCGCGCAATAACAACTATACGGAAAGAATCCCAAAATAAGTAATCCTCCTCGGAGCGCGATTTCTTTAGAATCACATAATTATGGTATTGTTGGTCATCCATAGTCAAAGGAATTCTTATGCAATCTCCGTCCACAGAGGATATTACATTCGTAGCTGTGGGGATTGGGCCTCTATTAAAACAATTACATGCAAATATATGACAAACATTTTTAATTCGGACCACTTTTTATTCATAATATTAAAAACTTTATTCTTTGATAATAATTGTGGTCTTAAAACAAACTATTTACAAGCCAACTATATTTTATTGACTCTATTCCTACCCTTATGAAATAAATTCTTCAGTTTTGAGTATTTTTAACACTTTTGCACCACTCGAAAAATTATGAATATTTTATATGAAGTAGATGGTTATGAAACACATAAAGTGTAAAAAATGGGCGGTGTTGTCAGAGTTGGAAAGTCTTAAGCCGATTTTTCGAAAATTTTGATCGCGATTTTAATTACCTTATAAGAATGGTACAAATCCAAAGATTGGCTGACATTCTTAAAGGTTAACACAAAAATTTTTGGCATTAATAAAGTTTTCTTAAGAACTACCGAAGGGAAGATACATCAAGTGACACGTTCTTAAGTTGCGACAGATTACTCGTAAACCAGCGGATCAAAATGTTTGAAATTTGGAATTCTTATTCATTAGGTTCCTATCTACCAATCCTCATCTAAAATTTTGCAAAATCGCCTGGGGCAGTTTTCTCAGGCTTGTTCAGCTATGCCCTTTTAGTGTTATATATTAATAGCCTCAATATTTAAAACTCAACTCATAATCGGAGAGGCATAAAAATAAAATAAAAAATCAATTAAATTCAATTATGAGTTGTGTTTTAAATATTGAGGTTTTTTGTTAAAATATTAAGAGCTGTCAGTAGAAAGCTTAAATTATTTTTGACAACGGAAGAACAACTACATCAAAAACTGTATTTTGATTTTTTTTTTCAGATTTCGATGTTTAAAGTCTATATTGGGGACTCGGTTTCCCAGAACTGATAATGCAGATAAACTACGGTGGCTGTAAGCAAAAGGAAGGGTTCTCCCCATTTGCAGCATTGAACCAAGTTATGTACGGTAAGTGTTAAAGGTTGTTGATGTTAATTTTGCAATTTCGTCTAACAAAATTTATAAATTCTATATTTTGCAGAATCTCAAAAGAGGGAAGGCTATAGACACGAAGACTTCGTTAAAGATCTTCGAACCGCCTTTACTCGGCAAAACCGGGTGTAATAAGATGGTAACCGAAGAAAGGCCACGACCAATAAACCAAAAGACCAGACAAGAACAACGATTTGGACAACGATTTTCAGGATGATGGGGAAGAAGTATGTTTAGTTTAGTATAATTTAATTTAATATAATTTAATTTAGTATAATTTAGTTTTAATTTGTTTGAAAAGATTTAAGAAAGTTAAAGAATGAATAATGAAATAAAAAAAAAATTATTTTTAAATCGACTAGAACTAATTTTTCACTCGGGAGATTCGCATCCAGAAACACTCCTAAGATGCGAATCAGAACGCATTCAGAAGATGCGATCCAGAACGCATCTTTTGGAACGCATTCAGAAGCATCTTTTGGAAGGGAAAAAAGGAAACTAATCCCGAACGTTTCCGAAGTTTCCACCCATGCCCGATGCGTGAAAAGGGAGCACTCCAGGAGCGCTCCAGAAGCGCTCCATTGGATAGCACCCATCGTGTCCCGGTTTGCTGTAAAAACGAAGTGAGCATGCATGCTCGATCGTCGGGCATGCATGCATCGGTGCCTTGGATGCTATCCATCACCCCTTCTGGATGCGTTCCACTTCCGACTGGGTTCACATTCTTTTCATTTGCAGTTTTTTCTGCCGCTGCGCTGATAGCTTTTCGACGCTGTAAAGCAGAAAAACGTGGCCGTCGAAACGCTGACACCGCAACGCCAGAAAAACTGCGTAACCCATGGGTCGGGAGCGCAGCTTCTGCTAACCACCACTGGTTTATATGTTTTTCTTACCAATCAAGTATTGCATTAAATGTTCCGGCCGTGGGCCCTGCGCGCTGCCCCTGCTGGCCACCACTGCTTTAAACCGAAATTAAAGCATACAATTAACAATAGATTCAATGAATAATTAAAATTAGTTCCATTTAAGATTTAATTCTCAGAATTATTTTTCCATCAAAGAAATCACTAAAATTTTGGGATTTTCAACTTTGGAGTCGAATTCCAAAGACTTGGTCAATGGTTCACGATAGGGACTATTTTTTAGTAGTGCCATGATGTATTAAAAGTAGTTCCTAGCGCAA
>JBAMCJ010000280.1:0-22559 GCA_037075205.1 Drosophila prostipennis
AACATAGCCAAATCCCACAGCCTTTGGCGTAAACCATTCTTTTTACAAAAAAAAATAAATATTTTTTTTTATATAATTAACGGAAAAGTTATTTTCGATACGGAAAAGAAGGAATTAATAAGATAATGCCCAAACTGACTAAAAACAAAAATTGGTCCAAGTCCATTTTTTTAAAATTAAATAAAGCTGACGTCACTATTAAAAACAATACAAAACAACAATAAAACTGCAGCAGTAAATGTTATCTGGTATTAATATATTTTTTTTACACACAATCAACGATAACAATTAAATTTCTTCAATAAAAAAAGTTCGTCACATTACCCTACAAAAAGTTCGTCACATTACCCTACAAGGTAGACTTGTAGCAAAAACGGTGTCCCTCTCAAACGGCGCAAAAGAAATAAACGCAAAGTACCAAAAACTGTTGATAAAGATCTTATGTATACGTGCATATATTTGTCTGATTTTATTTTCCACTCATCTTTGCTCTGGCACTGCTGAAACACTAGTAAACTGAATATGTTTGCTAGTTTGCGCACCACATTTTTAGCGAAAATTACCTCACGAACAAATTACGGGACTTCTTGTTAATATTACTGTAAAAACATTGTCGACACGATAAAGGGAGACGACTACATTTAATTGGAATTTTTGTCGGGACGTCATATATGAGATTCGACGAGTTCGTCACATTACCCTACTCGTCACATTACCCTACTCTCCCCTAATGTATATATATTCTTGATCAGGATCACTAGCCAAGTCGATCTAGCCATGTTCGTCCGGGTGAACGCTGAGATCTCGGATCGATTGGTAAAATTAACCCATATAATTGTCAAACAGTCCCCAAAATTGTCAATTTTACCAATAAACAAGAGAGAACGCTATAGTCGGGTACCCCGACTATCAGATACCCGTTACTTAGCTAAAGGGAGTGCGAGGGAGATGGAGATATAAAACTTTGATCGGGCACAACTTTTAAACGAATGGTCCGATTTGAAAAATTCCTTATACATTTCGATAGGTATAACTAAACACAACAAAATTGCATTTATACTTCTCCGAAATCTTTAAAAATTTTTGTATCGTTTGGGAGCGATTATGGGCGATTGTGGGCGTTAGGGGGGGCCTGGCGCCCGGCTGAAATAAACTTGCGCTGCGTAGAAGCCCAAGAATATGTGTTGGTAATCCCAACTTTCTAGCTTTTTTAGTTTCCGAGATCACAGCGTTCATACAGACAGACAGACGGACATGGCTAGATCGACTCGGCTAGTGATCTTGATCAAGAATATATACTTTATAGGGTCGGAAAAGCTTCCTTCTACCTGTTACATACTTTTGCACGAATACAATATACCCTTTTACTCTACGAGTAACGGGTATAAAAAAATTACTAAAAAAATGTTTATGCAACTGTAAAAAAGGGTAGAATGTGCCCAAACCATAAATTGTAGTTAAATTACCATTTTTATAGTAAATATATAATTTATAGTTATTTCACTGCAGCAAAGTAATTTATAAGAAATATTAAAAAGGTAGTTGACAAATTACCTTTTCCAAAAGTAACTTCACCCTACTCCTTATAAAGCTGCCGGTTGCTAGTGTGAAAGTATATTAAAAATTTAAGACACACACAAAAAAATTTGCTTGGTAAAATTGACCAATGAAGATAGTTCAGTAACTAAGTTGTGGTGCTGGTGTTGCGGTATAATTAAATAACTAAATCATAAAACATAACTACATCTGTGTCATTATTGGATATATTTAGCTTCATAAACAATAGTTTATGGGCCCAGTCCATGCCTAATAAACAATTGATTTGTTAAACAGTTTACATAAAAGGTCTTATTTCAATTCCTTAGAAATTTCTAGTTCTTGTGAAATTGCGATTTTTTGTGAAATTACATTGAGTTGAGTTCCGCGTGTGTATACCTATACTTGTACAACTGCGTATGTACGCAAATTAACTTTCTCCTTAGTGCGTTTATTAAAAAATTTTATTTTTTTTTTTAGCTTCACTTATTCACTATTACAATTTCATAGGTCCAACTTATTTCACTGCTCACTGCTTTATACTTTTTTAAACTTCTCGATTCGACTCTCAAAAATGGACTGCCTGGACTCAATTTCAATGATCAATAATTAAACCTCAGCTAAAGAAATTTATCACAGAGAAACTGATTAAGAAAATGACTCAAGAGAGTCGGAAAAATAGGATGATGAAATTTGGCAATTAAATTTGAAACTAAATTTTTGCCGGAAACACCAGTTTACAAAAAAAAATTTATGAAATTCGCACTTCATGAAACCATTATTTTCCGGTAAGGTAACTAATTTCGGTTTTTAGGCGTGTATTTTTAACAAAGCAATTTATACCAGCATTTTTGCATTTTTTCTACCTTTTCCAACTTTGACAAAGTGTAGCTTCTAAACTAATGAATGGAACTCAATGCCGTGTATAAGAAAGTTAGAGGGTATTCTATTACCTATAAAATGAGTCTTCGATGGCCACAATCGGCTAATCACAGCTCAAGTTAGAAATTAAAAAAGCGTCAAAAACGTTTTTTACACTTTAAAAAAAATTGGTACCATACAAAAAATTGTAAGTGCCCTTTTCTTAATCAGAAAGACGTACCTTACCGGAAAATAAAGGTTTCATGAAGTGCGTATTTCATCAATTTTTTTTTGTAAACTGGTGAAATTGGTGTTTATGTTAACGGTCTTCGGGGACCGCTTTGGGGCTCCGATGTTTACAATATCGGCTTGGGTGTTTACAGAATCCCCTTGAAGCGGGATGTGTGAATTTGATCTAGGTGCGAATAACTTGGAGGCGAAGTTGAAAGAAATAGCTGACCACGGGTTTATCTCGGAGTCAGTCTGAGTTATTTGGAAATTCGTTCTGAGCTCAAAGTTGTTTATGAATTGGGTAATTGCCCCCAAGTAATGTGTCATATAACTCCTCCCATTCTAAATTGAATCGACCCGATTCATTGGGACTGATGGGTATATTGAATGTAATTGATTAGTCAATTCGACAATGATATTTCCTTCTAGGGTATTCTCATTGTCGGGTATATTATTTTCTTCTTGTATTTCTATATTGGGTTGCCGTGGCTTGAATATTAAAAACTTTCTGTATTTGATTATAAGCATGAATATTAAATATATTAATGTAAATACGATAAATATTAACGAAATTGGTATTTGAGTTTGTTTAATTTGAATAAAAGTATTTAGGGCCGTTTTCTCGTCCACTTGTTAAATTTAAAGTATGGTTAAATTCGGATATTACAAATTCTGTTTATTTTCGAGCAGTGCACTGTGGGAAAAAAGTCAATTTTTTTGCCATAAAATCAACTTATTTTACAAATTATTTTTAAAAATAAAATATATTTTTTGAATTTACATACCCTAATTAGCCAAGAACCGTCATCTAAGATTTTTTACCAACAACACTATAGTGTTGATAAACGAACAAAGTTAGCTGTTCGATTGACTTTGTTGTGTGCGTAAATTAGTGAAAAATCCTTGCAAACTTTCAGTGCTTATTTTGTGGAGCAACAAATTGATTTATTATTTCTGATTATGGCAAATCGTAGCAAAGGTATTTAAAAATGTATCTTAGATTACATGTTTTGATTATTATGGCTTGTTGTCCAACTGTGAACTGTTTTATATGTGTATCTTTTTAGCTTAATACTAACAAGTTTGTTTGTGTTCCGTGGTGAATAACTTATAAATGGCAAAAAGTTGCAAAAAGGTAAAAACGCAAAGTTATTACCAAATGTATCCTTAATATCGCAAAACTAATCATTTTTGCAACTTTTTGCACGTTTCTTCTAAAAACTTACTTTTGTCCAGCAACTTATAAACTTATAAAAAAAATTTTTCAAAATAAAAAAACATTATATGTGGCTTGCATCAAGCTTAAAAATAGAAAGAACAAAGAATTTATGATAAACCTGGCAAAAGGCTCAAATATAAAGAAGGAGCACCATCGTTAAAGCTAAAATTAGCATCTGCTCATAGATAATATTTCACTTTTCTTGTAAATATGGTAAAAATTTTTTTTTTCGACAAATTTCAAAAAATAAAGAAAACCGAAATTATTTTAACGCCTTACCAATACAAATAAACATTTTTTAAAATCCCTGCCACATCATTTATTTATGCGACGTGGGCGGTGGATGAAGGCAATGGTCCGATTCAAAAAGTAACAAAAACCGAAATTACACCTTTATCTTAATGGTATATGTAAAAAATTTCAAATTTGTATCTTTAAAACTAGAGTTTATGCCAAAAAAATCGACTTTTTTCCCATAGTGCAGTGATGTATTCCAATATCTTATTATCTACATTATTGAAAGATATATTATTAATTTTAGTGGTGCCGTTAAAAGTTATTAAAAATGACCCATCTAAATGAGTGTCATTATATTATGTCCATTTACAAAAATGGCTCCTTCTTGGATTACATCTATATTTTAATTTATTTCTTTGATTTTTTTACATAAAATTTTTTCTCCATTTAGTAATTTGGTAAAGAAAGAACCTTCTGGGCTTATTGTGCAATAAATTTTAAATAATTCCATCTTAATGTTAGACATTACATAGTACTTATTTGTGCATTTTCCGACGTGATTATCAATTAATAATTTTCCATCATTATGTGAAATGGATCTTGAATTGTAGACTTCACAACGATTGATAATAATGGGGTATTTTAATTATTTAATTAGAATATCTTTGTGTAATGCGATTTTAAATTCGGATATATCCAATAGGTCAGTTATAATAACAGGGTTTTGTTCATGTTTATAACTTTTTTTTAAGTCTTCATTGTTTAGAATTTTAGTATTAAATACATCAATTTTTGCAAGTGTAATTGTATCCTGTAACACTTCACCAGTCCCATAAAACGCGCGTTAGAATTGTGCTTTTGTAATTGTCTTTATTTCCACTCTGGTCGCGTCGAGTGCCAAAACCAAACTAAAACTAATATACATATATGAACAGGAGGAGATGGAGTAGGCGTAAAGGAGAGCGCTTCTCTCTTTCGTGTGACCGTCTTTGATTAGCATAGTGATGCTGGTTCCCACATCCCTTCCTTCCTCACGAGCTTTAGCTTCAATCCGTCCGGGCTATGTTCATCCATCCTTCCAGGGATTGGCTGCTGGGGCGATGCGGGATCTGAGACTTGGTCAACGCCAGGATCGGGAAAATACACCTTTATGGTGTCGCCGGGTAGCTCTATCGTTTTGGGGACCTTTTTAAGATGACTAACGTTTCTCATCAGCATTCTACCGCCACCTACTACTTTAACTATGTCTCCATTCCTTTCGACAACTTCATATTCAGTAGTGTCGAAGTTCGGTGTGAGCTTGTGGGGAAAAACTACATTCTTAAGAACCACCTTGTCTCCTGCGTTAATATGTACTTCTTTTGCTCCCCTTCTTTTGTCTGCAACTTCTTTTCCTTTTCCCTTATTTACACAGTCCCTGTCTTTTTCAACTGAATCTGCGAACTCTCCTACCAAATCCTGTATTCCCGGAATTTTATCGCGAATGACTCTGTTGAACATTAATTCTGTTGGAGCCGACCCAGTAGTTCCATGAGGGGTGACATTGTACATGAGTGTGAAGGTTCTGATTTCATCTTTAAGATCCTTTTTGTGCAGATGGGCTATCTTCAGACGCTTGACTAACGCTTTATTCATGTTTTCCACCTCGCCGTTGGCCTGTGGCCAATAAGGTGGTGTGGTGATTTGTTCAATTCCGCACGACTTGCAATAGTTTCGAAACTCAACACTTACGTACTGCCGACCATTATCAGTCCTCAACTCTTTTGGGTAACCTAACCTGCTGAAAATTTCCTTACAGGCTTCAATTAGCGATTGTGATGTGATTGACCGCAAAAACTTAAACTCCATGTACCTCGAGTAGTAATCTATTAGAACTAATATGTATTCATTATTCGGAAGTGGTCCTAGTAAGTCTGTAGCCACTGAAAGCCACGGTCCGTTTGGAAACTCGGTTCTCTTCATCGGAGGTGGATTTGTCGCCTGGGATACTAACATACAATCTAGACAATCTTTCACAAATTTCTCGGTATCCCTGTCAATCTGGGGCCACCATACTTTAGAGCGCAGCCGTCGTTTCATCGCCGATTCGCCTGGGTGGCCTTCGTGTGCCAGCCCTAACACCGTTCGTCGTAGTGTCGCCGGAATAACAAGGCGGACTCCTCTTAGCATAATTGTACCAATCGTTGACAACTCATGTCGGAATGGGTATAGTTTATTAGATGTTGCGGAATCCCAAGAAGCCTGTTGAAGGCACATCATCGCGTCAACAATTTCCTCCTCCTGAGCACTCTTTTCAGCAATTTCAGATATCGCTATCAGTGTTGGCGCAGTATTCTCAATAATTCGAAGTATGCTGTGCTCGCCCTTAAGATCGTAAGAAGTTGAAGGTGCTCTCTCACACAATCGGGATAGACAATCAGCGATATTTTCCTTGCCGGATTTATATATAACTTTGAACTGATACGCCTGAAGCCGTAAAAGCCATCTCTCGATGCGAGCTGGAGGTTTTGACGTCGGCTTAAAAATCGCTTCCAGGGGTTTATGATCAGTCACCAGCTCAAACTTGAGTCCCATTAAGTAAAAATAATATCTCTCCACTGCCCAGACCAAAGCCAAACTCTCCTTTTCTGTTTGCGAGTAGCGTTTTTCTACATCGGTTAAGCTTCGACTGGCAAATGCGATTATATTTGGTTCGACATCATTTTTAAATTGCAGCAATACTGCCCCCAAAGCAACAGGGCTTGCGTCAGCTATTAATCTAGTTCGATTGTTGGGGTCAAAGTATGAGAGACTCGGAATCTTAGTTAACGACGATTTTAGCTTTTGGAACCCATTCTCTTCAGTTGGTCCCCAAACGAATTTTTGATCCTTCTTTAACAACTCACGTAGCGGTTCAGTTAAATCTGCAAGGTCAGGAATGAACTTACCAACGTAGGTGACCAAACCCAGGAAACTACGCGTCTCTTCTTTGTTTCTGGGAGCACGGAACGAACCAATAGCTATTATTTTCTCAGGATCTACTTCAATTCCTTTGTCTGTTAAGATATGACCCAGGAACTTAATTTTGTTTGTCTTCCAAACGCACTTTTCCTCGTTTAAGAGTACATTGGATTCTCTAAGAACATCGCGCACCTTCCTGACAGCTTCATCGTGCTCTTTCTCGTTACTTCCAAACACTATTATATCGTCGATATAACTCATTACATTGTTACATGACGAAAGGAGTTCTTCAAGTCGTCGTTGAAAGATTTCTGGTGCCGCATTTATTCCAAACATAAGTCTTTTGTATCTGAACAATCCTCGAGGTGTAATGAAAGTTGTAATCTGCCTACTGGATTCCTCTAGCTCCAGTTGATGGTACGCATCTTTCAGGTCCAGTCGTGAAAAGAATTTGGCACTTTTTAATTTCGTCATAAAAGATTCGAAAGTGGGCAAAGGATAATTTTCTCTACGAATCGCCCGGTTGGCCTGCCGCATATCCAGACATAGACGAATGTCGCCGTTTTCCTTGAACGCAATCACTATCGGTGATATCCAAGGACTGTGTCCACTTACTGGTTCAATGATATCCAGCTTGCGAGCTTCCTCCAACTTATCATTGACTTTCCCTTCCAACGCGACAGGAATGCGTCTCATAGGCTGTCTTACCGGATCAATATGTGGATCTATTGTCAGTTTAATGCTGACATCCTTCCATTTAGGGAACGGCGTTACGTTTTCAATGTGATTTATTGGTAAACCGATCCGCAGAACGTTTAATTTAGTTGCTGTTTCCCGTCCAAGTAATGACTGCCGTCCTTTTCCAATTACGAAAAAGGAAGCAATCAGCTCCGAGTCTGGCTTCACCGCTATGGGTGCCTCAAAAACACACTTGACGTTTAAAATTGTGTCTGAAGGATATCCCCTAAATTGGTTCTGCGTATCTGTACGAACATTGAAAACAGTCGCTTTTCCCGACTGAAGAGCAACCCAATCCTCCTGAGAGATAAGATTAAACCGAGAACCGGAATCGATTATCATGTCAACATCTTGATCACCAATTCGGCATTTTATCCGTTCTTCACGTTCCTCATCACTGTCTATTTTAAAACAGTTTTCCCGATTGATCTCCTTTCCCTCGTCCTTAATCCAACGTACATTTCTACGCTTAAAATTCTCGACATTCTTCCCATCATACGATTGTGTATATGGTCGTTTTAAAACCGTTCTGCATTTTCGAGCAAAGTGGCCCAGACGAGAACATCGATTACATTTATTGTTTCGCGCTGGGCATGTAAAATTATCCTCCTTATGGCCAGACCGTCCACATCTACCACACTCATTATGGCTCGTTCCTCGCGGTTTCCAGCTGGAGATTTTATTAACAGTGTCTGGAAACGGCTTTGACTGCATTAGCTGAGATTGTTTACAGATTTCTTCGTCAACCTGGCACGCTTCGATGGTTTCGCCTAGCGTTAGTTCCTTCTCCAAGAGCTTCTTTTTCAGTTCCGGACTGGCCCACGTATCAATAATTTTATCCTTCAAACATATTTCTTCCATTTCAGCCTTCGTTGAACCAAAACTACATTTTTGAACTTGCTGGCGCAATCGTAGAATGAATTTCCCAAAATCCTCTCCTTCTTCAGGAGCTATTTTCCTGAAAAGGTGTCTTTCAAATGTCGAATTTTGTTTAGGTGAGAAGTACGTTGTTAACTTTTGAACGAGTATCAAATAGACATCATTTTCCTCTTCATCGTCGTATTCTACTATAGCACCCGGAAGTGCATACGCAACCGTCTGTAATTGTGTACCACCCAAGTGTAACAACTTTGTTCTTTTTCTTGTAACCGACCTGATGTCATCCACTTCAAGATATATTTCGAAAGGTCGAAGCCAGTTCTCCCATTCTCTCCGGAGCACGGACTTCTCCAAACTTTCACACAAGAAAGGTTTTATGACGCCCTCCGCCATCATAAATAATGCTGTACCTGAAACAAAAATAATATATATATATTTTTTTATATATATAATTTGCTTCTGTCGAGCCATTCTTCTTCTTTTTTTTCATATGCTTCTGTCGAGCCATACTTCTTTTTTTTCAATTGCTTCTGTCGAGCCATCCTTAATAATTCGAAGTATGCTGTGCTCGCCCTTAAGATCGTAAGAAGTTGAAGGTGCTCTCTCACACAATCGGGATAGACAATCAGCGATATTTTTCTTGCCTGATTTATATATAACTTTGAACTGATACGCCTGAAGCCGTAAAAGCCATCTCTCGATGCGAGCTGGAGGTTTTGACGTCGGCTTAAAAATCGCTTCCAGGGGTTTATGATCAGTCACCAGCTCAAACTTGAGTCCCATTAAGTAAAAATAATATCTCTCCACTGCCCAGACCAAAGCCAAACTCTCCTTTTCTGTTTGCGAGTAGAGTTTTTCTACATCGGTTAAGCTTCGACTGGCAAATGCGATTATATTTGGTTCGACATCATTTTTAAATTGCAGCAATACTGCCCCCAAAGCAACAGGGCTTGCGTCAGCTATTAATCTAGTTCGATTGTTGGGGTCAAAGTATGAGAGACTCGGAATCTTAGTTAACGACGATTTTAGCTTTTGGAACCCATTCTCTTCAGTTGGTCCCCAAACGAATTTTTGATCCTTCTTTAACAACTCACGTAGCGGTTCAGTTAAATCTGCAAGGTCAGGAATGAACTTACCAACGTAGGTGACCAAACCCAGGAAACTACGCGTCTCTTCTTTGTTTCTGGGAGCACGGAACGAACCAATAGCTATTATTTTCTCAGGATCTACTTCAATTCCTTTGTCTGTTAAGATATGACCCAGGAACTTAATTTTGTTTGTCTTCCAAACGCACTTTTCCTCGTTTAAGAGTACATTGGATTCTCTAAGAACATCGCGCACCTTCCTGACAGCTTCATCGTGCTCTTTCTCGTTACTTCCAAACACTATTATATCGTCGATATAACTCATAACATTGTTACTTGACGAAAGGAGTTCTTCAAGTCGTCGTTGAAAGATTTCTGGTGCCGCATTTATTCCAAACATAAGTCTTTTGTATCTGAACAATCCTCGAGGTGTAATGAAAGTTGTAATCTGCCTACTGGATTCCTCTAGCTCCAGTTGATGGTACGCATATTTCAGGTCCAGTCGTGAAAAGAATTTGGTACTTTTTAATTTCGTCATAAAAGATTCGAAAGTGGGCAAAGGATAATTTTCTCTACGAATCGCCCGGTTGGCCTGCCGCATATCCAGGCATAGACGAATGTCGCCGTTTTCCTTGAACGCAATCACTATCGGTGATATCCAAGGACTGTGTCCACTTACTGGTTCAATGATATCCAGCTTGCGAGCTTCCTCCAACTTATCATTGACTTTCCCTTCCAACGCGACAGGAATGCGTCTCATAGGCTGTCTTACCGGATCAATATGTGGATCTATTGTCAGTTTAGTGCTGACATCATTCCATTTAGGGAACGGCGTTACGTTTTCAATGTGATTTATTGGTAAACCGATCCGCAGAACGTTTAATTTAGTTGCTGTTTCCCGTCCAAGTAATGACTGCCGTCCTTTTCCAATTACGAAAAAGGAAGCAATCAGCTCCGAGTCTGGCTTCACCGCTATGGGTGCCTCAAAAACACACTTGACGTTTAAAATTGTGTCTGAAGCATATCCCCTAAATTGGTTCTGCGTATCTGTACGAACATTGAAAACAGTCGCTTTTTCCGACTGAAGAGCAACCCAATCGTCCTGAGAGATAAGATTAAACCGAGAACCGGAATCGATTATCATGTCAACATCTTGACCACCAATTCGGCATTTTATCCGTTCTTCACGTTCCTCATCACTGTCTATTTTAAAACAGTTTTCCCGATTGATCTCCTTTCCCTCGTCCTTAATCCAACGTACATTTCTACGCTTAAAATTCTCGACATTCTTCCCATCATACGATTGTGTATATGGTCGTTTTAAAACCGTTCTGCATTTTCGAGCAAAGTGGCCCAGACGAGAACATCGATTACATTTATTGTTTCGCGCTGGGCATGTAAAATTATCCTCCTTATGGCCAGACCGTCCACATCTACCACACTCATTATGGCTCGTTCCTCGCGGTTTCCAGCTGGAGATTTTATTAACAGTGTCTGGAAACGGCTTTGACTGCATTAGCTGAGATTGTTTACAGATTTCTTCGTCAACCTGGCACGCTTCGATGGTTTCGCCTAGCGTTAGTTCCTTCTCCAAGAGCTTCTTTTTCAGTTCCGGACTGGCCCACGTATCAATAATTTTATCCTTCAAACATATTTCTTCCATTTCAGCCTTCGTTGAACCAAAACTACATTTTTGAACCTGCTGGCGCAATCGTAGAATGAATTTCCCAAAATCCTCTCCTTCTTCAGGAGCTATTTTCCTGAAAAGGTGTCTTTCAAATGTCGAATTTTGTTTAGGTGAGAAGTACGTTGTTAACTTTTGAACGAGTATCAAATAGACATCATTTTCCTCTTCATCGTCGTATTCTACTATAGCACCCGGAAGTGCATACGCAACCGTCTGTAATTGTGTACCACCCAAGTGTAACAACTTTGTTCTTTTTCTTGTAACCGACCTGATGTCATCCACTTCAAGATATATTTCGAAAGGTCGAAGCCAGTTCTCCCATTCTCTCCGGAGCACGGACTTCTCCAAACTTTCACACAAGAAAGGTTTTATGACGCCCTCCGCCATCATAAATAATGCTGTACCTGAAACAAAAATAATATATATATATTTTTTTATATATATAATTTGCTTCTGTCGAGCCATTCTTCTTCTTTTTTTTTCATATGCTTCTGTCGAGCCATACTTCTTTTTTTTCAATTGCTTCTGTCGAGCCATCCTTAATAATTCGAAGTATGCTGTGCTCGCCCTTAAGATCGTAAGAAGTTGAAGGTGCTCTCTCACACAATCGGGATAGACAATCAGCGATATTTTTCTTGCCTGATTTATATATAACTTTGAACTGATACGCCTGAAGCCGTAAAAGCCATCTCTCGATGCGAGCTGGAGGTTTTGACGTCGGCTTAAAAATCGCTTCCAGGGGTTTATGATCAGTCACCAGCTCAAACTTGAGTCCCATTAAGTAAAAATAATATCTCTCCACTGCCCAGACCAAAGCCAAACTCTCCTTTTCTGTTTGCGAGTAGCGTTTTTCTACATCGGTTAAGCTTCGACTGGCAAATGCGATTATATTTGGTTCGACATCATTTTTAAATTGCAGCAATACTGCCCCCAAAGCAACAGGGCTTGCGTCAGCTATTAATCTAGTTCGATTGTTGGGGTCAAAGTATGAGAGACTCGGAATCTTAGTTAACGACGATTTTAGCTTTTGGAACCCATTCTCTTCAGTTGGTCCCCAAACGAATTTTTGATCCTTCTTTAACAACTCACGTAGCGGTTCAGTTAAATCTGCAAGGTCAGGAATGAACTTACCAACGTAGGTGACCAAACCCAGGAAACTACGCGTCTCTTCTTTGTTTCTGGGAGCACGGAACGAACCAATAGCTATTATTTTCTCAGGATCTACTTCAATTCCTTTGTCTGTTAAGATATGACCCAGGAACTTAATTTTGTTTGTCTTCCAAACGCACTTTTCCTCGTTTAAGAGTACATTGGATTCTCTAAGAACATCGCGCACCTTCCTGACAGCTTCATCGTGCTCTTTCTCGTTACTTCCAAACACTATTATATCGTCGATATAACTCATAACATTGTTACATGACGAAAGGAGTTCTTCAAGTCGTCGTTGAAAGATTTCTGGTGCCGCATTTATTCCAAACATAAGTCTTTTGTATCTGAACAATCCTCGAGGTGTAATGAAAGTTGTAATCTGCCTACTGGATTCCTCTAGCTCCAGTTGATGGTACGCATATTTCAGGTCCAGTCGTGAAAAGAATTTGGTACTTTTTAATTTCGTCATAAAAGATTCGAAAGTGGGCAAAGGATAATTTTCTCTACGAATCGCCCGGTTGGCCTGCCGCATATCCAGACATAGACGAATGTCGCCGTTTTCCTTGAACGCAATCACTATCGGTGATATCCAAGGACTGTGTCCACTTACTGGTTCAATGATATCCAGCTTGCGAGCTTCCTCCAACTTATCATTGACTTTCCCTTCCAACGCGACAGGAATGCGTCTCATAGGCTGTCTTACCGGATCAATATGTGGATCTATTGTCAGTTTAATGCTGACATCATTCCATTTAGGGAACGGCGTTACGTTTTCAATGTGATTTATTGGTAAACCGATCCGCAGAACGTTTAATTTAGTTGCTGTTTCCCGTCCAAGTAATGACTGCCGTCCTTTTCCAATTACGAAAAAGGAAGCAATCAGCTCCGAGTCTGGCTTCACCGCTATGGGTGCCTCAAAAACACACTTGACGTTTAAAATTGTGTCTGAAGCATATCCCCTAAATTGGTTCTGCGTATCTGTACGAACATTGAAAACAGTCGCTTTTTCCGACTGAAGAGCAACCCAATCGTCCTGAGAGATAAGATTAAACCGAGAACCGGAATCGATTATCATGTCAACATCTTGACCACCAATTCGGCATTTTATCCGTTCTTCACGTTCCTCATCACTGTCTATTTTAAAACAGTTTTCCCGATTGATCTCCTTTCCCTCGTCCTTAATCCAACGTACATTTCTACGCTTAAAATTCTCGACATTCTTCCCATCATACGATTGTGTATATGGTCGTTTTAAAACCGTTCTGCATTTTCGAGCAAAGTGGCCCAGACGAGAACATCGATTACATTTATTGTTTCGCGCTGGGCATGTAAAATTATCCTCCTTATGGCCAGACCGTCCACATCTACCACACTCATTATGGCTCGTTCCTCGCGGTTTCCAGCTGGAGATTTTATTAACAGTGTCTGGAAACGGCTTTGACTGCATTAGCTGAGATTGTTTACAGATTTCTTCGTCAACCTGGCACGCTTCGATGGTTTCGCCTAGCGTTAGTTCCTTCTCCAAGAGCTTCTTTTTCAGTTCCGGACTGGCCCACGTATCAATAATTTTATCCTTCAAACATATTTCTTCCATTTCAGCCTTCGTTGAACCAAAACTACATTTTTGAACCTGCTGGCGCAATCGTAGAATGAATTTCCCAAAATCCTCTCCTTCTTCAGGAGCTATTTTCCTGAAAAGGTGTCTTTCAAATGTCGAATTTTGTTTAGGTGAGAAGTACGTTGTTAACTTTTGAACGAGTATCAAATAGACATCATTTTCCTCTTCATCGTCGTATTCTACTATAGCACCCGGAAGTGCATACGCAACCGTCTGTAATTGTGTACCACCCAAGTGTAACAACTTTTTTCTTTTTCTTGTAACCGACCTGATGTCATCCACTTCAAGATATATTTCGAAAGCTCGAAGCCAGTTCTCCCATTCTCTCCGGAGCACGGACTTCTCCAAACTTTCACACAAGAAAGGTTTTATGACGCCCTCCGCCATCATAAATAATGCTGTACCTGAAACAAAAATAATATATATATATTTTTTTATATATATAATTTGCTTCTGTCGAGCCATTCTTCTTCTTTTTTTTTCATATGCTTCTGTCGAGCCATACTTCTTTTTTTTCAATTGCTTCTGTCGAGCCATCCTTGTTTTTTTTTTTTTTTCTCTCTCTTTTCGACCACTGTAAGATAATATTTTATTTCACTTTAGACATTTGTCCTAAATAATTATCGGCACCTTTCCTCTGACCACTGTCAGATAATGATTAATTTTTTTGATTAAACCTTTGTTTAATATCTCAATGCTCTTTTCCCTGACCTTTGTCAGATTTACCCAATTCATTTTGGCCTTTCCGTTTGCTTTCTCATATCTGTTTCTTTCCTGATTATCACTTTCAATAAAATCCAATTCTCTTAAAGTTCTCCCTCTCTCATCTGCGCACTCTCTTAAACGAAAGGAACAACCAAAAGGGAACCGTGATCATTGAACAAAAACTAACGGGTTCTCAGAAATAATTTACTTAGCATGTTCACGCCCATTGCACTACTCAATGTTTTTGAAATTAAGTTTACTTTAGTGGTTTCCACTTTGTTTTTCCTTAAATTTACCTCGTCGCCAATGTAACACTTCACCAGTCCCATAAAACGCGCGTTAGAATTGTGCTTTTGTAATTGTCTTTATTTCCACTCTGGTCGCGTCGAGTGCCAAAACCAAACTAAAACTAATATACATATATGAACAGGAGGAGATGGAGTAGGCGTAAAGGAGAGCGCTTCTCTCTTTCGTGTGCCCGTCTTTGATTAGCATAGTGATGCTGGTTCCCACATATCCATTAAATTAATAAGATCGTACGTAATTAAGCGGAACGATATTTTCTTAGTGGAATTTCTTGATTTTTAAAGGTTGTTTGAAATTCTTCAGATAGAGTTTTTATTTCTTTAAATATTTTAGAATTAATGACGAATTGATCATTACTATTTTGTATTAAATCATTTATCTTATTTTGCATTTACGTTATAAAATCGTCATGATCTGGTGTTCCTGCTATCCATTTCCAAATAGTGCCTAACTCATTAATACCGCGTTTTGATCTATTGGGTATAATTTATGAGATTTGAAATTTTTTTAATTCGTGGGATATTTCCCAATATAAATTCTGGAGTGCCCCAGGGCAGTCATTTGGGACCTTTGCTGTTCACTTTGTTTATTAACGATCTTCCCTCTATTATAATAAATTCTCGTGTACTAATGTATGCTGATGATGTTAAGCTTTGTTTGACATTCAACAATATAGAATCTGGTTTCAGCTTACAATCAGACATTGATAATTTTCAAGTATGGTGTGAGTATAACCTCTTAAATTTGAACTGCCTGAAATGTAACGTAATGACCTCTCATAGGGGTACTCCTACGTTTATAAGTTATTTGCTTCAGAACTTGCCACTTGACCGTATATATTCAGTAAATGATTTAGGCGTTCTTCTGGACCCGAAGCTTAAATTTGACTGCCACATAATGCTGACGGTCAACAAAGCTATGAGTGTTCTTGGGTTTATAAAGCGTTGGTCAAAAGAATACCAAGTGCACATTGACCGTATAGAGTCGGTGCAAAAAAAAATTCTTCTTTTTGCCCTTCGTAGTTTGAACTGGGATCAAAACGTAAGGCTACCTTCCTATCAGAGTAGATTATTATTGCTTTATTTACCGACACTTGCAAATCGTAGAAAAATCGTGTCCCGTCATTTATTTTTGCTTTATGTATTCTTCCTCGCGAAATCGTATTTCTGCCCAAACTGATAATAGGGCCCCGCGCGTAACAAGCACGTGCTTGGTGTCGTTGGGCCACTTGTTTGTACTTCTCGTAGTGCATCAACGTCCACATATATATATATATACCACTATCGCCCGACGCTCCCCTCAAAACTCTGTTTTCTATGGTAATTTTTTATACCCTTGCAGAGGGTATTATAATTTTGGTCAGAAGTTTGTAACGCAGTGAAGGAGACGTTTCCGACCCCATAAAGTATATATATTCTTGATCAGGATCAATAGGGGAGTCGATATAGCCATGTCCGTCTGTCCGTCTGTCCGTCCGTCCGTCTGTCCGTCTGTATGTCTGTTTCAATACAGTTTGCGAGCTCAGTTTAAAAGCTAGCGACTTAAAACTTTCACAGTCGTCCTAAAACATGTGTACGCAGTTTAAAAACCGACCCGATCGGACGTCTATATTCTATAGCTCCCATAGGAACAATCGGATATAGATTTCAAAAAATTAGGATATTTCGCTCAGTGTATGAGCTATTGACAAGAATCTTTCCAAATCGTATTTTTTTGTGGGTACTTTGATCAGGGTAAAAGCGCGTACCGATTGGACGTCTATATCCTATAGCTCCCATAGGAACAATAGGGTGAACAATTTTAAAATTTTATTTTTTTTCAATTATAAAATATTTGGTTGTTATTCGTGAAATCTGCAAGGGTATTAAAACTTCGTCTTGCCAAAGTTAGCTTCCGCCCTCGTTTTTTTTAAATGTTGTTTTGTTTAGATTTTTTTTTATATTTTAATTTTTAAAAACTAAAAAAAAAACAAAAAATTAATAAATTAAAGTTTTTTTTTAAAAACAAAATTTAATATTTCATATTTTTTGAAATAATGGTCACAATTTGGTAAACTTGGTAAATCCAATAAACTTAACATTTCTGGACTATAATTACTAGATTCTAACTCTGTGACAAGGTTGTGATTCCATGACCCTAAAATACAGTTTGGATTCGCACATCCTAAATTCAATGCTTAGGCAGCGTAAGTTGTTTTGAGCTGGCAAAAGTGGCTATTTTCGTTTCTGAATAACTTTTAAACGTGATTTTTTACAGTAACATGATATATACCACAATTTAAGGAATCTCAAGGGCTATACAGCTTAAAGTTTTTGAGAAAAAAAGAAGCTAAAAACAAATTGTTTTGTGCATATATTTTTAAATATTACATTTACACAAATTACATAAAGGAGGCGCATGAAGCATTTTAAAATACTTTTCAAACGAGATACAGCACAAGTCTGTAGCTTCAGTAGTTTAGAAGTTACGGCCTTCCGTATTTTAGCTATTTATATCTGTTTCCCCGCTAAACTAGCGGGTTTTTCCAAAAGTGGTAGAACTAATGTTTCTTATATCGAGCTGTTGAACATCATATCAAATTTTCAGGATTTTTAAACCATGTTTTGGACAAATCTTTCACAAGGTTGCGCCATATGCAATTTCTGGGACCATGACTTTTTACCTTTTTTGGCTCTTAAAACCGCGGACGCACGCGGACGCAGCTACAACTTTCCTAATATCAAGAAGAAAGGCCAAATAACGTTTTCGAAAAGTATAAAAAATATAATATTAAAAATTTTTTTTTTATTTTTCAAAGTTGGAAAATATGGAAAAAAATGGACGTTTCGCAAATAACGCATAACTAAGATTTGCGGCTGGCAAACTGCAATACGTTTTACTTTTTTACTCTGAACTAACACACCAATCAGTGGAAAAAAGAAGCAAAGCGATTCGATACCTAGTTTTTAAGATATACCCCCCGGAAATGCGAAAAATTACCTAAAAACTGTGTGTTTTTTTTAAGTGAAAAATTGGTCAACTTTGAAGGGTCATAACATTTACAAAAAAAAGTGATTTATTGATTTTGGCCCAAGGCGCCACTGTGCGTCGCTTAAACTTCTAATGTGTGTGAAAGCTAGAGTGGCTGTCTGTTGGAAGCGAAGTGTGTCCCGATTTTACAGACGTGTAACAACAACTAATTAATTAATTGTTGATTTTCGAAAACGTAGGGGAGAGGTCTGTAGGTTGGTACACCTTTTGTTTTTAGTCTCCCATTTGGACATTCGCTTTTGAAACTTCACGTGTTAGGTACCGATCGAAAGCTTAGTCTTTTAGCTGTACAACAAAGCAAAAAAAAAATTTTTTTCCCTGGGGAAAACTAAAAAATAATTTTTTTTGAAAAGTGCCAAAAAATGACAATTTGAAAAAGAGGTCTGTAGGTTGAGACACTTTTAAAAGTCAATAATACTCACACCAAAAGTATTCCAAACTTTTAAAAACTATTTATTTTTGTTAATTTAATCAATTTTAGTTCGTCCTAAATTATTTCCCATCCATTTTTTATGAACTTAGACCAAATAACAATTAAAACCAAAAGGCTCATTGAACATTCATTTTTCCCCTAATATCAAAGAAGTGTACCAGGCAGAAAGCGACCTCTGTCGGGCTAAGGCCTTTTTGTATGAAAAACGGGTGTCTCAACTTACACGCTCAAAGTGTCTCAACTTACACAAATTGGGATGTTTCTGGAAAAAATTAATAACTTTTTTTCTTACTGTCACATTAAGCTGATTCTTTTTTTAATTTGTTAACAGTTAAATTACTAATGTTTTAAATCTCTTACAAAGTTAATTTAAGCACGTTATTATTTTTTAATGGAATTTTGAAAAAAGTGGACAAAAACTTTTTTGGTGCAAAATGGTACACGACTCTCACAGCTTAAATCTGGCTAGAGCCTGGCTTATAATGTTTTCCCCAAAAGTTTTGTCACTGAAAAGGACTACAAAAAAAAAAATAAAAAAAATTTTTTTAGTGGAAAAGTTTTGAGAAAATTGAGTGTCTCAACTTACAGACTGTCTCAACCTACAGACCTCTCCCCTACGCATTTTTTTGGCTGCATTTGCAGAAAAAAAAAATAAAAAAACAATCCGAATTTTAATATTGTTAAATAATTAACATTTTCCCTATTCGTGCGTCAGTGTGACCATATTTTCCGAAAACAAAATTTAATAATTATTTTGGTTCTTAAATTCCCCGGTTTCAAGATATTAACCCTGATCTTCACAATTATTTCTGTTCCGTATAAATTTAAATGTTCTATTCGAAAAGGCATCCTTGGCTAAATCCGATCTCAATAAATGTATTTATACAGCTGATACCCTGAGCCATTTGATTTATCCGCCTCCAAAATCCGTAGGAAACACGTCAGTTCCTTATGACCGCTCACATCCTCGATTTCGAAATCCAAAGTGATCCGCCAAAATTGGCAGCTTTTGTGTTTCTACTGTGTTTCCTGCTGCGTGCATATATTTTTTACAAATTTATCAAAATACAGTCCACTTCATCTACATACATTTTTAAGCTAGGTGTTTCAATTAATTCCCGCAAATATATTTTGCATTTCAAAGCTATTCCGCTATTTGTAATCGAAGTCTTCACAATTCCCGCAATCGGTGCCCATCCGCTATCCAGCTGCTACACACATACAACCCTAGTCAAAAGTATTTTCACAAATGTTAACTGTACTCATATTTTGAACTTCTAATATAAACATTTCGGCACCTATGGAAAGAGCACTTCAATTCCGTTTAAACATTAAAATTTGTGAAAATACTTTTGACCACCCCACACTGGGGCGCCTAGAACAAAAAACCTGCCAAAATGGTTTTTTTTTTTTTAAGATTTTCCAAAATGTTGCAATGCAACTTTAAAAACAATTGAATTCTCTATACAAATCAAAACGAATGAGTGATCTGTGATGAATGGTTCTCCCACTACAGATTTTTAAAGTTGATGTTTCGAAATATAATTTTAGCCAATAAGAAAAAAAAGTATTTTTTCACATCTTTGAAATTTTTCTGAAAGCGCCCCAGGGCCTAAGTTGTATATGTAACAATTGAAATTTTAAGAGCAACCAATTCTTAAAATGTTAAAAAAAAAATAAAAATTGTAGATACATAATAACTATTTTTTTTTAATTTTTTAAAAGTGGTCCAAAAAAATTGGGTTTTTTTGATATTCTTGGACGTAAAGTAGTGTTACACCCTAGATCCCCGTTTAATTCTTTTTTTTTTTAAAAGTTTAGATATTTAACTACAAATTCTAAAAAAATTTGCCTGCCCTTTTGTGCCTCTTCTGAGAAAACCGCGGTTAAAGTTAGCAAGAAATGTTCGTAATTTGAATTGTCGTCAGCCCTGGTTTCTCCGCGCGCACTTACAGCATGAATATTCGACTATCTTTGACTGTTCTGACAGATGAAAATGAATAAAAAATTGAAATTATAATTTTAATTTGTTTTATTTTGTTGAAAATATAAATATAATCGGAATATGTTATCGAGATATAATCAAAAACTTGATGCATACCCATTTTTTTTAAATTATGCAATATTTTCTTGACAGAAATTACAAGAATAAGAATTAGGAAATTACAAAGCAATTTTAAAAAAAATCTAAACATTGACGTAAATTGATAGAAAATAACTTAATCCAAATTTACATACAAAATATGAAATAGAACCGATATATTCCCTTTTGTACTAAGCGTTTATATGGAAGCTATAAGATGTAGTTGACCGATTTGAGTAATTTTTTTTTTCAAAAATCAAGTTAAATTTAAAAAAAATATTGGGAAACTTAGAACCCTATAAGTAATTTATTTATATTTTTTTTCTTAAAAAAACTATTTTTTTTTTCTTAAAAATTTTGTACAACAAAAAATTTGCACTAAAAAAATTCACTTTTTGATGTTTTTTTACATATTTAATTACTTTTAACAATACCCCATCATAGGATATTCGCTATAGGGCTTCGCTGATTTAAGGCAGACTTTTGGCTTTTTCGCCCCACTGTGCACCCCTGTACATGCATACTCTACTCTGCATACAGCTAACTCTCGGTAGCGCACAGTGGGCCAAGTGCTTACAATATTTTAACAAAAAATTAAAAAATCCGAATTTTTAATATTGTTAAATAATTAACATTTTTTCCCTATTCGTGCACCACTGTGACCATATTTTCCGAAAACAAAATTAAATAATTATTTTTGGGGCATACGGTTTAATATTTAATTTCCTTACGGACTTTCAATTGGTTCCTAAATTCCAAGAAATTCCCCGGTTTCAAGATATTAACCCTGATCTTTAAAATTATTTCTGTTGTGTATAATTGAAATTTTCTGTTCGAAATGCCATCCTTAGCTAAATCCGCTCTCAATAAATTTATTGCTACACCTGACACTCTGAGCCATTTCGAGGCTACCATAAATGTTCCCGGCGCATCCATACCAACCCTATCCGCCGTAGGGAGCACGTCCGTTTCTTATGGCAAAAGGTAAAGGAGGAAAACGAATCCCGATATCGATTACTCGTTATCGGGTCACGAATATAGCGAATTATCGCTATGTTAGTGTGGCCAGATAACGTTTTGGGCGCGCGTTTTGAAAGTGGTAGGGAAAATAAAAGTCCATTGTGTGGTTTTTGGAATGTTTTTTTTTTGTGACGATGGGTCGTCGTGCATGTACTGTCTTATCTACGATTCCCGATCCTTGCGTGTTTTCGGCAAACAGGCTTCCTTGTAGTCTCATTTCCCGTCCGTATAGCAGATATGCCGGGCTATATCCTGTTGATTCTGATCTGCTACTGTTGATTGCTAGCGATATTTCAGGTAGCCAGTCATCCCACCTTGTGTGCTCTGTTCCCGAGAATTGTGCTATCATTGTTTTAATCGTACGGTTTGCCCTTTCTGCCGGGTTTTCTTGAGGGGTGTATGGGGCTGTCAGCTGGTGAGCAATTTCCCATTTCTGTAGTTGTGCCTTTAACTTGTTGAGCAATACGTAACGAACGTAAAGGTTATACGTTTTTAAACGGCTACGTATTGTTTAGGTAGCTAACGCCATTAGCTGACTTTTCCAACCGCGGCATCTGTTTGGTTACAAGACATGGTAAGGAAATACCAAAAAATACTAAATTTAACGGATGACCCGATGAACGCCTTTTAGCTGCGCCCAAAGAATAGAAAATTTAATCTGTGGCTGTGTTTGTGCAGCAGGAAGTGCGCCAATAACAAGTTGGCAATGGAAAGAAAACCCCAAAACCAATTTTGAAAACTGCTTGTAGGAGTTGCGGCAATACATATCGCCATGCCATCAGCAAATTTAAATCTTGCAACC